>CM077668.1:444591284-444721284 GCA_039707655.1 Elymus sibiricus
CTGCGGGAGAGTGCTAGTACAACGTATCAGTCCATCCCCAATGGCTAACAAGCCATGGTGCCTCCCGCCACCAGATATCATCACCAGCTCTGGATCAAGAGGTTGCTGGCTCGGGTTAAACTCCGGCCCTTTCCTCGCCTTCCCCTCGTCTCTGTACCTCACAAGCTTGTTGTGGGAGGCGCGGTTGCTGAATTTCTCTGGATCATCGAGGTCAGACTCAGAGAATGCCTTGGCCTTCTTGTACGAGGCAGTATTGGACATGGCATAGAGGTCGAACAGCTCTGGCACTGGAGCCTTGTTGTGCCGCGCCTAAAAGAGAGGAACAGAGTATTAGTTAAGGGCTCAAGCTAGCATGAAGAATGAATTTGCATGAATCATGAAGCAAACCACATACCCAGTTTTCCCCGAACCCACATAGGTTGACGCTGCCTAGATGGTGTGGAACACCTTTCATTTGGGCACGCTTCTCCTTTGCACCGTCGTGGACGTTGCGCCATTGGGGAGTGCACCACTCATCCACCAACGCCTCCCAACAGTCCATCCTATCCGCACACCATCTCGGGGGCACCTAAGTTAAGCAAGAGAAATTTGAGCGCTACGCATACGAATCAAATCAAGGAACTAAGTACAAGGCCTTAAGAATAGGTAATTACCTTCATGTACTTCTCCTTACTCAGATAGTTGAGGCGGCACTTCTCTTTTTTCCTCCGAATACCAGTCGAGGCGTAGTAGTCTCGAATAGCCTGCGTCCGAGCCTCATGCCGAAAGTTTTGAAGTAGGCGCCTGCACTCGTTGTCGATAACCCGAGCCGCGGCCTCCTCCTGTCCCTCAGCACACCTGTAGAAGGTCTGCAATCAAACAAGAAAACACGGATTAGTACAATCACTAGGGTTGCCAATCAAAGAAGAAAACACAACGTAGACGGCAAAGGAGAAATTACCCAAAACGTCTGGATCACAATGTCGGCGACCGTGTGGCACTCGACATCGCCGATCCTATGCCCCGGCGGGGCCGGGGCAGCCAAGTAGTGCTCCCAGGTCATTCCTAGCTCTGGAACCCGGCCCTCACCGGGCAACGTGACCCACCCCGGGAAGCTCTGGCGACAAATCACGCCAAGGACACTGTTGGGCTTGCGGCAACCAGGCCCGTGTGTCCAAGACCTGCAGTATGACAAGGCCAACGCATTAGATATTCGAAGAAACGTGAAGACAAAAGGTTAAAAAAGAGTAAATGCACTTACTTCTCCCCCTGCGGCGCAATCAACCACCTCTGGTCGGGGGTCGCCGGGGTGGGCGGGAGCTTTGTACCACCACGCTGGTAGACTTTGCGCCCCTCAACCCACTCACTCTCGCTATAGCTATCAGAACTATAGCTACCCTCAGCACGGCCACTCGACAAGCCCGCACCTGGGTTCTACTGCGACTCAGCGTGATCCCCAGTCTCGTGGGACGAAGGCTCGGCGGCCCGACGCTCGTCGGCCGTAGGCGCGTCTGTTGTAGCCTCGTCTGTCGTAGGCTCGTCGGCCTGAGGCTCGTGGACCGGAGTCCGAGACGGCTGCACCTCAGGCTGCTCCATCTCAGACGGAGCACTCATGTGGTCGGGTGAATCAGCTGGGGATGGCGGCGAGGAAGGCGTAGTAGCAGCCTTCCTACCTCTCCCGCCGCCACGTCCACCTCTACCAACCTTCTTCCCCCCCCGACCTCTCCCGGTCGAAGAAGAAGCGCCCGCCGGTGTCTGCATACTGAGATCCAGCGCTCTCCGGAGGTGGTGGGGTGGGATGGAAGTACCCCTCCCACCACGCGCCGAGGAAGGAGCCTCGGAGCGCTCTCGACCCGCGCCCACCATCTGTTAACACCTGCAATGACAAAGAGTAAACGAAGTTAGTACAATAAATGCATCACAAATATATGACCCCATCGGCCTCTGGAAGGCCGAAGAGCACCTTTTCGGTCAACAGGAGGCCGAAGAGGTGTCGGGGGTCGGGGGTGTCGTGTCTGGGTGGCGTGGTGTCGGGGTGTCGTGGTGTCGGGGTGTCGTGTCGGGGTCGGGGTGTCGGGGGGTGTCGTGTCTGGGTGTCGTGGTGTCGGGGTGTCAGGGGTGTCGGGGTGTCGGGGTCGGGGTCGGGGTCGGGGTGTCGTGGGGTGTCGTGTCTGGGTGTCGTGGTGTCGCGGTGTCAGGGGTGTCGGGGTGTCGGGGTCGGGGTGCCGTGTCGGGGTCGGGGTGTCGGGTCGGGGTCGGGGTGCCGTGTCGGTGTCGGGGTGTCGGGTCGGGGTCGGGGTGCCGTGCCGGGGTCAGGGTCGGGGTCGGGGTGTCGGGTCGGGGTCGGGTTGTCGGGTCGGGGTCGGGGTGCCGTGTTGGGGTCGGGATCGAGGTCGGGGTGTCGGGGTCGGGGTGTCGGGTCGGGGTCGGGGTCGAGGTGCCGTGTCGGGGTCGAGGTTTTTTCTCTTTTTTTCTTTTCTTCTTCTTCCTCTTCTTTCTTTTCTTCCTTTTCTTCCTTTTTTTCCTTCTTCTTCTTCTTCTTCCTCCTTTCCTTTTTCCTCTTCTTCTTCTCCTCCTCTCCTCTTTTTTCTTCTTCTTCTTCTTCCTCTTCTTCTTTTTTCTTCTCCTCCTCCTCCTCTTCTTCTTCTTCCTTTCCTTTTTTCCTCTTCTTCTTCTCCTCCTCTCCTCTTTTTTTCTTCTTCTTCTTCTTCTTTTTTCTTCTCCTCCTCCTCTTCTTCTGTTTCTTCTTCTTATTATTATTTTTTGTTCTTTTTCTTTTTTATTTTTCCTTTTTTTCATCTTCTTTTCTTCTTTTTTTTCTTCTAGGTTTTTTCTTTTCTTCTTTTCTATCTAGTTTTTTCTACCTAATAAAAACTAACTAATATGAACTAATAACTAACTAATATAAACTAACTAAATGAACTAATAAAAACAGAAAAAAAAACAGGAAAAAAACAAAAAAGGGGGGGAATGGTGGAGCTCACCGGAGGGTGGTCGACGCGGCGGCGTTGGGGAGGAGGGGGGCGGCGGCGGTCGGCGGGGAGGAGGGTGGCGGCGGCGGTCGGCGGGGAGGAAGGGGTCGGCGGGGAGGAGGGGGTCGGCGGGGAGGGGGCGGCGGCGGCGCTGTGGAGGAGGGAAGGGGGCGGCGGCGGCGCTGTGGAGGAGGGGGTCGGCGGGGAGGAGGGGGTCGGCGGGGAGGTGGCGGCGGCGGCGCTGTGGAGGAAGGAAGGGGGCGGCGGCGGCACTGTGGAGGAGGGGAGGGGGCGGCGGCGGCGCTGTGGAGGAGGGAAGGGGGCGGCGGCGGGGAGAAGGGGGGCGGCGGGGGTCGGTGGGGAGGAGGGGGTCGGCGGGGAGGGGGCGGCGGCGGCGCGCAGAGACAGAGAGAGAGAGAGATGTGAGAGAGAGAGAGGGGGTTTGGGCGCGGGGGGCGAAAATTAAGCCCCCCTCTTTGCCGTCTGCTGGCAGACGGCAAAGAATTCTTTGCCGTCTGCCAGCAGACGGCAAAGACGGTGACCGTTAGCCCGTCCCTGCCGTTACACTGTGGGGCCCCCCTCACCTCTTTGCCGTCTGCCAGCAGACGGCAAAGAGTTCTTTGCCGTCTGCCGGCAGACGGCAAAGAAGTGGCCCGTGTGAGCTAGCCAACGCAGTACCCCGTGGGCCCCACTTTGGTCTTTGCCGTCTGCTGGCAGACGGCAAAGAACTCTTTGCCGTCTGCCAGCAGACGGCAAAGAAGTGCAGATGGCAAAGAGCCTCTTTGCCATCTGCATGTTCTTTGCCGTCTGCTTTGTAAAAGCAGACGGCAAATATGCTCTTTGCCATCTGCCAGCAGACGGCAAAGAGCTGGCAGATGGCAAAGTCCCTGATTCCAGTAGTGATTAGGGCATGCATGTATCTTCTGCACCTCTAATCCTAGAGGGCAGACAACCTTCTTTGCTTCGTACGTACTGTCGGGCAATTCGTTGTCCTTTGGAAGCATCTTCTTTAACATTATCAGCAACTTTTCAAATCCCTTGTCAGATACACCATTCTCTGCCTTCCATTGCAGCAATTCCAGTGTGGTACCCAGCTTTTTCTTGTCATCTTCGCAATTTGGCTACAACAATTTCTTGTGATCCTCTAACATGCGCTGCAACTTCAGCTTCTCCTTTTCACTTGCGCAGTTTCTCTTTGCATCGGCAATGGCCCGACCAAGATCATTAGCGGGCTCATCTGATGCCTCTTCTTCAGCTTCTTTCCCCATTGCCGGCTCAGCTTCTTCCCCCATTGTTGTACCATCGTATTCAGGGAACCCATGGCCAGGATAGCTGTCATCATCCTCTTCTTCTTCATTCTCTTCCATTAGGACCCCTCTTTCTCCGTGCTTGGTCCAACAGTTATAGCCGGACATGAAACCGGACGTAAACAGGTGGACGTGAATGGTTCTTGAGTTAGAGTAATTGTGATCATTCTTATAGACAGCACATGGACAACACATAAAACCTTCCGCCCGCTTGTTTGCCTCAGCCGTAACCAGAAAAGTACGCACGCCATTAATGAACTGGGGAGAGCATCGGTCATCGTACATCCATTGCCGGCTCATCTTCATTACACAACACCGAAAAGACCAAATTAATACAAGTTCATACACACTTATTCTCATAAAACAACATACAAACTCTCTAGCTAAAGCATTTAAATGCAACAACAAATGCGATCAAGATCACAACTAAGGTAACAATTGATCCAACAGCATAGTGATACCAAGCCTCTTGATTAACGGCATATTTTTTAAATTTTCTAATCTTCAAGCGCATTGCATCCATCTTGATCTTGTGATCATCGACGACATCGGCAACATACAACTCCAGTTTCATCTTCTCTTCTTCAATTCTTTTCAATTTTTCTTTCAAATACTCGTTTTCTTTTTTCAACTAAATTTAACTTCTCGACAAGAGGGTCGGTTGCAATATCCGGTTCACATACCTCCTAGATAAAAATATCTATGTCAACTTGATGGGCATAATTGTCATAAACGCGAAATGCAACAAATAGTTATAAAAGAGAATATATATACCACATCCGAATCATAAACCGGACGAGGGCCCACGGGGACGGATATCAAAACCATGCCACTATGTATAACAAACAACGTACGGGTAAGAAAATTATACAATTAACTATCTAAATCATACAAATAAGATTTTTTTTTATAAAAAGGATAAGAACAAGAGGCTCACCAAGGTGTGGTGCCGGCGACGGGACGGTGCGGGCGATCGACGGTGGTTAGGACGGGGACGGGAAGGCACTAAGTAAACCACACCTACACATGTGCAAACTAAGAAGTTAATTTGAGCTCAAATTGCATATAAATCAAATAAACTCCCACATAATTACTCCCAAACTAGAACCCACAAATCACTATACTTATAGAGCATTGCACGAGCTAATCTAGCAATGAGAGATGAAAGGACAAAGTTGCTAACCTTTGTGAACACTTGGATTGATGGGGTGCCTTCAAATCTTGACAAATATTTTCAAAAATGGAGGATGAGCTCGAGCAAGAGGGGAAGAACAGAGAGGAGAGGAAAGGGGAAAAACAGAGAGCTTCGGCTCGGGCTAGACGAAGGGTTTATATAGTGACACCTTTAGTCCCGGTTCATGTAACAAACCGGGACTAAAGGTTAACCTCTAGTCCCGGTTTGTGACACGAACCGGGACTAAAGGGGATCGTGCACTAGTACAAAACAGGACATTGGTCCAGGCCAGATCGAGCAACAGTCCCGGTTCTGTTACGAACCGGGACTAATGCGTGCATCAGTCCCGGTTCGAGCGGGCAGGACGCCGGCCGGACCCCTTTAGTCCCGGTTTGTGGCTGGAACCGGGACTAAAGGGGCCGATACCCTTTAGTCCCGGTTGGTGTTACCAACCGGGACTAAAGGCTCGGTAACACCAACCGGGACTAAAGGTCCTCCCTCCCCCACCCAAGGCAGCACCACGTGGATGGCCTTTAGTCCAGGTTGGTGTCTCCAACCGGGACTAAAGGGGTTGTACTGTAGCTAGCCCTTTTTTTCTTTCTATTTTTACATTTGTTTTCTGTTTTTAGTTTCTGTTTTAATTTGCTTATATCTTTTAGGATATTTGATGTTTTTGAGTGATTCTTTTTTGCATTGGATTCAAAATTTTGTCTAGGTTCTGTTTGTGCCATTAGTTTTCAAATTTGAATGGCTTAAATTTGAATTTATTCAAATTTGCTTCAAACCCTAGATTGTGAATAACTTGAGTTTACAAATAGTTTTTAATTTAATTATTTTTGCTCCTAGTCACGTGTTAGATTCTTGTCACAGTAAGATTTATTTGGTTATTTTTAGAATAATTTAAATTAGGATTTTAATTAAACAATACTGTTTTGCTTATATAGTTGTTTTAGTCATTGAATTGTTGTTTTTTATTATTTTTAGTTAGTTCTTTCTGTAGATTTTAACATGTTGTGGTATGGTGCATATTGAATGCACAAAAAAGTCAGGAGTTGAAATAAGTTTAAAAAAATGAAATGCCTTTGTAACAGATGGGTTTTCGTCCGAAAACCTGACACTTCGAAAGAGATTGTTCATTTTGTACACGAAGTGCATCCAGTTTTTGCCGTAGCCCTCTCAACTTTGTAGCACATGCTATGTGGGTGAAATGATGATACCATGCCAAGTTTCAACCTTTTCAGAGTTCATTTGTAGTGCTTTTCAATTTCAGGGTCATTTAGCTCAAAAAAATCACTAAATGCATGAAAAATAGCAAATGAAGTTAGAAAGGGTTGAAATTTGAGGATGTGGCTTTGAATGGTGCATAATGAACACACAAAAAGTTTGGAGTTGAAATAAGTTTAAAAAAATGAAATGCCTTTGTAACAGATGGGTTTTCGTTCGAAAACCTGACACTTCGAAAGAGATTGTTCATTTTGTACACGAAGTGCATCCAGTTTTTGCCGTAGCCCTCTCAACTTTGTAGCACATGCTATGTGGGTGAAATGATGATACCATGCCAAGTTTCAACCTTTTCAGAGTTCATTTGTAGTGCTTTTCAATTTCAGGGTCATTTAGCTCCAAAAAATCACTAAATGCATGAAAAATAGCAAATGAAGTTAGAAAGGGTTGAAATTTGAGGATGTGGCTTTGAATGGTGCATAATGAACACACAAAAAGTCTGGAGTTGAAATAAGTTTAAAAAAATGAAATGCCTTTGTAACAGATGGGTTTTCGTCCGAAACCCTGACACTTCGAAAGAGATTGTTCATTTTGTACACGAAGTGCATCCAGTTTTTGCCGTAACCCTCTCAACTTTTTAGCACATGCTATGTGGGTGAAATGATGATACCATGCCAACTTTCAACCTTTTCAGAGTTCATTTGTAGTGCTTTTCAATTTCAGGGTCATTTAGCTCAAAAAATCAGTAAATGCATGAAAAATAGCAAATGAAGTCAGAAAGGGTTGAAAATTGATGGCGTTGCTTAGAATGGTGCATAATGAACACACAAAAAGTCTGGAGTTGAAATAAGTTTAAAAAAATGAAATGCCTTTGTAACAGACGAGTTTTCATCTAAAACCCTGATACTTCGAAGCCGACGGCCGCATACCTTTCTGACTTGGTTAACCTTAGTTGTGACTCTGGCTGGGACGGTGCTAGCAGATGTGTAGTCGACGGTATGATTGGATGGACAACAACCCGGACTAAAGGGGTTCTGAAATTTTCAAACTCTACCCCCCCCCCCCCGTGGACCGCCATTTTTTGTTTTGTAGAAAATAAAAAAAAATGATAAAATCTTCAAAAAATAAAATCCTTTGAGATGTAGTTAGGTTTTAGTGTCTAGTTGGTATAGAAATTTTGAAATATGAATTTTGACCTTTTTTGCAAAAAAATAAAAAAATGTAAAACGGCCATAACTTTTGCATACGACGTCGAAAAAAAAAGTTTAATATATAAAAAAAAACTAGAGAAAAACTGGGACTCGATTTCATCCGGGTTTACCCGGTGAAGTTTTCTCAGATTCTCAAAATTCCAAAAGAAAAAAAAGTTATTTCAAATCAAAAAATAATAATTTTAATAATTTTAAAAATTAATTTTATTTAAAAATAAATAAATGATGTCATATTTGGATTCCTCACATTTTTCTGATGATAATGGATATATTATTTGTCGAATTTCGATTTACAGATTTAAAGATATTAAATATGTCATATTAAATGAATAAATGGCAAAAAAATGAATAAAATAATATTATTACTTTTTTTATTTTCATTGAAATTCAATATTATTAGTACTTATTTTGTTTATTTTAATAATTGTTTAGAATTCAAAAAATTAAATCACGTGACATCAAGACCTAAGGGTTAATAGGATTGATAGCTTACTATTGTCAGGAAAACAACAAGTGCAGACTTGGAAACTAGGGTCGATAGAACCAGGAAGTTAAGCGTGCTGGGGCTGGAGCAGTGAGAGGATGGGTGACCGGCCGGGAAGTTAAGCGTGCTGGGGCTGGAGCAGTGAGAGGATGGGTGACCGGCCGGGAAGTTAGACGATTTGAAAGCAGTGAGAGGATGGGTGACCGGCCGGGAAGTTAGACGATTTGAAATGAGTGCTCCACGCTGGAGCAGTGAGGACGGGTGATTAGAGATTAAATTGTCAAATAATTCAAAGATTTGAAAATCGGAATAAAACTTAAAAACAAATCAAAAAAATATTCAAAAAAAAAATTTAAAAAAATTTAAAAAAAAAAATTCAATTTTTTTTTCTAAAAGTTCCTTTAGTCCCGGTTGGTGTTACCAACCGGGACTAAAGGATTTGGGCATTAGTCCCGACCCTTTAGTCCCGGTTCCAGAACCGGGACTAAAGCCCCTCTGGAACCGGGACTAATGGGCCTTTTTCTACTAGTGGTGGGACCCCAGCCTGACACCAGCCTGCCACCAGACCTTTAGTCCCGGTTCATGTTACAAACCGGGACTAAAGGTTAACCTCTAGTCCCAGTTTGTGACACGAACCGGGACTAAAGGTGATCGTGGGGCCCCAGCCTGACACCAGCCTACCACCACACCTTTAGTCCCGGTTTGTGTCACAAACTGGGACTAAAGGTTCAACACGAACCGGGACTAATGATTCCCCTGCCCCTAGCCGTTGGAACCGGGACTAATGGTCACATTAGTCCCGGGCCGTAGTCAAACCGGGACTAATGATGCGAACGTAAAGTCATTTTTCTACTAGTGTACTATCGCCACGGTTATGGAAATATTTTCCGCTGAATGTGACGTTTAGGACATATTTAATTGGTCTTAGACTTGGATCGTGGAACACTTTAGTACATCACCTGTCCACGGCGCAATTGTTGCAAGGGACCGATGTATTTCGTTGGAACCTACACGTGAGAAGTAATTTCTCGGTGGAGTCCATGTATAGAGTGTTGGTCCAGTCAGATGTGCCAGTCGATAATAATTCAATGATTTGGAAGATGAAGATACCACTCAAGAATAAAATCTTTGCATGCTATCTTCGTCGAGGAGTCATTTTTACCAAAGATAACCTTATTGAGAGGAATTGGCATGGAAGTGCGTATTGTGTTTTTTGTCACCATGATGAGACCATGAAACACTTGTTCTTTCAATGCAAATTGGCTCGTTCTATATGGTCAGTCATCCAAGTAGTTTCTGGCTTGTATCCTCCGTGTAGTGTTGCTAATATTTTTGGCAACTAGTTACATGGGATCAATACACTAGTAGAAAACAGGGCTTTGGTCCCAGCCGGATCGGAGCAATAGTCCCGGTCGCATTACGAACCGGGACTAATGTGAGCATTAGTCCCGGTTCGAGGGGATCGGACGCCGGCCGGGGGTCGGCAGGCATCAGTCCCGGTTCGATTGGGACCTTTAGTCCCGGTTGGAGACACCAACCGGGACTAAAAGGTCGATACCCTTTAGTCCCGGTTGGTGTCTCCAACCGGGACTAAAGGTCTATACCTTTAGTCCCGGTTGGAGACACCAACCGGGACTAAAAGGTCGATACCCCTTTGGTCTGACCCCTTTGGTCCCGGTTCTAGACACGAACCGGGACTAAAGAGATGCCTATATATATGCTCTCCCTGCCCGCTAACTCCTCTGTTTTTTGGCCGGCCGGTGTGGGAGGTGTGTGCTGCTCTGCTCTCACCTCCTATGCACATGAGGTGTTCGATGAAATGCCCGTGTCATACTTAAGCTTTCTCCTCTCCAAGCTCAACCTCCAAGCTTCATTTTCCCCAAGATTTGTCTAGGTTTGGCGGTGCACCATTGTCCCCGTCGCCGTCCTCACCGCCGTCGATGGCCCGTGCCGATCTCGTCGCCGGCACCACCGTGGTGAGCCTCTTTTTCTTATCTTCTTTTTAAAAGAAAAAAAATTCTTTCTTGTATGATTTAGATAGATACTTGTATAATTTTCTTATTTTTATTATTGTTTGTTATTATATAGTGCCATGACTTTGGTATCCGCCCCCGTCGGCCCTCGTCATGGTTTTTGATACACTTAATTATATAATGCACGCAGATGAACCGGCAATGGATGTACAGTGACCGACGCACCTCCGAGTACATTGATGGCATGCATAATTTTCTCGAAGTGGCTGAGGCAAACAAGCAGAATGGTTTTATGTATTGTCCATGTACTGTCTGTGGGAATACGAAGTCTCACTCTGACTCGAGAACCCTTCACATCCACCTGATTGAGAAGGGTTTCATGCCACACTATAATGTTTGGACCAAGCACGGAGAAAGAGGGGTTATGATGGAAGACAACGAAGAAGAAGAGGATGATGACAACTATCCCCCTGAATATGGTGATACTGCAACGGGGGAAGCTGAAGATCAAGAGGCACCAGACGATGTGCCCGATGATGATCTTCGTCGGGTCATTGATGCACAGCGAGGATGCGAAAGTGAAAGGGAGAAGTTGAAGTTCGAGCGCATGTTAGAGGATCATAAAAAATGGTTGTACCCAAATTGCGAAGATGACAACACAAAGCTCGGTACCACACTGGAATTGCTGCAATGGAAGGCAGACAATGGTGTATCTGACAAGGGATTTGGAACGCTACTGAAAATAATGAAGAAGAAGCTTCCAAAGGATAACGAATTGCCCAACAGTACGTACGAAGCAAAGAAGGTTCTCTGCCCTCTAGGATTGGAGGTGCAGAAGATACATGCATGCCCTAATGACTGCATCCTCTACCGTGGTGAGTACGAGGATTTGAACGAATGCCCGGTATGCGATGCATTGCGGTATAAGATCAGACGAGATGACCCTGGTGATGTTGAGGGCGAGCGCCCCAGGAAGAGGGTTCCTGCCAAGGTGATGTGGTATGCTCCTATAATACCACGGCTGAAACGTCTGTTCAGAAACAAAGAGCATGCCAAGTTGATGCGATGGCACAAGGAAGACCGTAAGAAAGACGGGAAGTTGAGAGCACCCGCTGACGGGTCGCAGTGGAGAAAAATTGAGAGAAGGTGGGGGGACTTTGCAGGTGACGCAAGGAACGTATGGTTTGGTTTAAGTGCAGATGTCATTAATCCTTTTGGGGAGCAGAGCAGCAATCATAGCACCTGGCCGGTGACTCTATGTATCTATAACCTTCCTCCTTGGTTGTGCATGAAGCGGAAGTTCATTATGATGCCAGTGCTCATCCAAGGCCCTAAGCAACCCGGCAACGACATTGATGTGTACCTAAGGCCATTAGTTGAAGAACTTTTACCGCTGTGGAATGGAAAAGGTGTACGTGTGTGGGATGAGCACAAACAGGAGGAATTTGACCTACATGCGTTGCTGTTTGTAACCATCAATGATTGGCCTGCTCTTAGTAACCTTTCAGGACAGACAAACAAGGGATACCACGCATGCACGCACTGTTTAGATGATACCGAAAGTATATATTTGGACAAATGCAGGAAGAATGTGTACCTGGGACATCGTCGATTTCTTTCGACCAACCATCTCTTAAGAAAGAAAGGCAAGCATTTCAAAGGTGAGGCAGATCACCGGAAGAAGCCCGCCCTCCGTACTGGTGATGCCATACTTGATATGGTCAAGGATTTACAAGTAATCTATGGAAAGGGTCCTGGCAGACAATCTGTTCCGAATGACGCTGAGGGACGCGCACCCATGTGGAAGAAGAAATCTATATTTTGGGACCTACCCTATTGGAAAGACCTAGAGGTCCGCTCTGCAATCGACGTGATGCACGTGACGAAGAATCTTTGCGTGAACCTGCTAGGCTTCTTGGGCGTGTATGGGAAGACAAAAGATACACCGGAGGCACGGGAGGACCAGCAACGTGTGCACGAAAAAGACGGCATGCATCCAAAGCAGTATGAAGGTCCTGCCAGCTACGCTCTTACCAAAGAAGAGAAGGAAATCTTCTTTGAATGCCTGCTCAGTATGAAGGTCCCGTCAGGCTTCTCGTCGAATATAAAGGGAATAATAAATATGGCAGAGAAAAAGTTCCAGAACCTAAAGTCTCATGACTGCCACGTGATTATGACGCAACTGCTTCCGGTTGCATTGAGGGGGCTTCTACAGGAAAACGTTCGATTAGCCATTGTGAAGCTATGTGCATTCCTCAATGCAATCTCTCAGAAGGTAATCGATCCAGAAATCCTACCAAGGTTAAAGAATGATTTGGTGCAATGTCTTATCAGTTTTGAGCTGGTGTTCCCACCATCCTTCTTCAATATCATGACGCACGTCCTAGTTCATCTAGTCGACGAGATTGCCATTCTGGGTCCTGTATTTCTACACAATATGTTTCCCTTTGAGAGGTTCATGGGAGTCTTAAAGAAATATGTTCGTAACCGTGCTAGGCCAGAAGGAAGCATCTCCATGGGCCGGCAAACAGAGGAGGTCATTGGGTTTTGTGTTGACTTCATTCCTGACCTTAAGCCGATTGGTCTCCCTCAATCGCGGTATGAGGGGAGACTGACTGGAAAAGGCACGCTAGGAGCGGCGCGAGCTCACAGCGGGCGAGGTCGAGGCCGGCGACGGCGAGGTCGATCGAGGCCGGCGACGGCGAGGTCGAGGCCGGCGGGCGCGGGCGGCGTCGGAGAGGAGAGGCGCGGGTGGCGTCGATCGGCGAAGAGGCGCGGGCGGCGTCGGGGAGGAGGCACGGGCGGCCTGCGTCAGGGGCGGCGTCGGAGGGGAGAGGCGCGGGCGGCGTCAGGGAGGAGGCGCGGGCGGCCGGCGTCGGGGCAGGCGGCGGCGCAGCAGCCTGGCGGCGTCTCTGTGTTTGGCGTCGAGAGAATGGAGAGGATGGATTCGTAAGTGCCGCTTATATATGAAAGCCTTTAGTCCCGGTTGGTGGCTCCAACCGCGACTAAAGGCCCCCCTTTAGTCGCGGTTGGAGCCACCAACCGGGACTAAAGGTGAAATTCACCCAGGCCAAGCGGCGGGAAGCCAGGCCTTTAGTCCCGGTTGGTAGCTCCAACCGGGACTAAAGAGGGCCTTTAGTCGCGGTTGGAGCCACCAACCGGGACTAAAGGCCTGGCTTCCCGTGTCGAATGTTTAGTCCCACCTCGCTAGTTGAGAGGAGCTCGCAGCGGTTTATAAGCCCCGCCGCGGCTACCGTGTCGAGCTCCTCTCTAAGCAGGCCTTTGTGGCCCTACCGAACTTGTGCTGCCCTGTGGGGCCTATTGGGCCGTGCGGGCCTGCATCCTGGCCCAACTAGAGGTTGGGTTTCTAGTCGTATGCAAGCCGTGGTGGCCCAGTAGGCGGGCTTTTTTTTCCATTTTTTTTGCTTTATTTATTTTCTTTTGTTTCTACTTACAGCCAAATATTTAGAGTTTCTAAGTGAATCTTTTTTGCTTTAGGTCACAAAAATTATAAACTTTCTGTTAGTGCCAGTACTTTTCAAATTTGAATAGTATAAATTTGAATTATTTGAAATTTGTGTGAATCACTAGTTTGTGAATAACTTTACTTTAAAAATAGATTTATCAGTGATTCTTTTTTCTACTGTTTAATAGTAGTGTGTTTTATCATTATATTCAATTTGGTAATTCTTAGGTTATTTAAAAAAAAGAAAATGCCTTTGTAACAGATGAGTTTTCGTCCAAAACCCTGATACTTCGAAAGAGATTGTCCATTTTGTACATGAAGTGCATCCAGTTTTTGCCGTAACCCTCTCAACTTTTTAGCACATGCTATGTGGGTGAAATGATGACACCATGCCAACTTTCAACCTTTTCAGAGTTCATTTGTAGTGCTTTTCAATTTCAGGGTCATTTAGCTCAAAAAATTCATTAAATGCATGAAAAATAGCGAATGAAGTCAGAAAGGGTTGCAAATTGATGATGTGGTTTTGAATGGTGCATGTTGAACTCACAAAATGTCTGGAGTTGAAATAAGTTAAAAAAAATGAAACGCCTTTGTAACAGATGAGTTTTCGTCCGAAACCCTGATACTTCGAAAGAGATTGTCCATTTTGCACACGAAGTGCATCCAGTTTTTGCCGTAACCCTCTCAACTTTTTAGCACATGCTATGTGGGTGAAATGATGATACCATGCCAACTTTCAACCTTTTCAGAGTTCATTTGTAGTGCTTTTCAATTTCAGGGTCATTTAGCTCAAAAAATTCATTAAATGCATGAAAAATAGCGAATGAAGTCAGAAAGGGTTGAAAATTGATGATGTGGCTTTGAATGGTGCATGTTGAACTCGCAAAATGGCTGGAGTTGAAATAAGTTAAAAAAATGAAATGCCTTTGTAACAGATGAGTTTTCGTCCGAAACCCTGATACTTCGAAAGAGATTGTCCATTTTGTACACGAAGTGCATTCAGTTTTTGCCGTAACCCTCTCAACTTTTTAGCACATGCTATGTGGGTGAAATGATGATACCATGCCAACTTTCAACCTTTTCAGAGTTCATTTGTAGTGCTTTTCAATTTCAGGGTCATTTAGCTCAAAAAATTCATCAAATGCATGAAAAATAGCGAATGAAGTCAGAAAGGGTTGAAAATTGATGATGTGGCTTTGAATGGTGCATGTTGAACTCACAAAATGTCTGGAGTTGAAATAAGTTAAAAAAATGAAATGCCTTTGTAACAGATGAGTTTTCGTCCGAAACCCTGATACTTCGAAAGAGATTGTCCATTTTGTACACGAAGTGCATCCAGTTTTTGCCGTAACCCTCTCAACTTTTTAGCACATGCTATGTGGGTGAAATGATGATACCATGCCAACTTTCAACCTTTTCAGAGTTCATTTGTAGTGCTTTTCAATTTCAGGGTCATTTAGCTCCAAAAATTCATTAAATGCATGAAAAATAGCGAATGAAGTCAGAAAGGGTTGAAAATTGCATCCAGTCCTTAAAGATATATTTCTTCGCCTTTCAAATGCCAAAACACATATATACCCTAACTATTACAAAGATTCCATCCGGTTTGTCCGAAGTGGGACTTTCGAGATAAGTCCGGAAACTCACTAGAGAAGAAAGTGATGACGATGAAGCCGGTCACATCCCAAAGTGGGATCTTTGGGTATAAAACTTTTTCTTCGCGTGTGTCCCTTTCCGCCGTAACCATGGATAATCTTCATCATTTAACAGGATGCTTGGGTCAATCTTCACTGTGAAGGGAGCAATTTCATGAAACTTTTCATAATCTTCTGACATGTCTGTCTTGTCGTCCACTCCCACGATATTTCTTTTCCCTGAAAGAACTATTTGGCGCTTTGGCTCATCGTATGATGTATTCGCTTCCTTATCTTTTCTTTTTCTCGGCTTGGTAGACATGTCCTTCACATAGAAAACCTGCACCACATCATTGGCTAGGACGAATGGTTCGTCTGCGTACCCAAGATTGTTGAGATCCACTGTTGTCATTCCGTACCGCGGGTCTTCCTTTACGCCGCCTCCTGACAGATTGACCCATTTGCAGTGAAACAAAGGGACCTTCAATTCACGTCCATAGTCAAGTTCCCATATCTCCTCTATGTAACCATAATATGTGTCCTTTGGCCTATTGGTGTTTGCTGCATCAAAGCGGACACCAATGTTTTGGTTGGTGCTCTTTTTATCTTGGGCGATCGTGTAAAATGTATTCCCATTTATCTCGTACCCTTTGAAAGTCAATATAGTCGAAGATGGTAACTTGGACAGCAAGTACAGCTCATCTCCAACACTGTCGTCATGCATGAGACGTGTCTGCAACCAACCGCCGAAAGTCCCTGTGTGTTCACGTGTAATCCAGTCGTCAGACTGCTCCGGGTGTTTGAAGCGTAGAATATTCTTGTGTTCGTCGATATACGGACCCACCAAGCTGGAATTTTGTGGAACTGTGTAGTGTGCTTGCGCCCAAGAATGCCCGTCCATACATATTACTTGGTCCTTTCCTAGCGTGCCTTTTCCACCAAGTCTGCCCTCATGCCGTGATTCGGGAACACCAATCGGCTTAAGGTCAGGAATAAAGTGAACACAAAACTCAATGACCTCCTTTGTTTCATGGCCCTTGGAGATGCTTCCTTCTGGCCTAGCACGGTTATGAACATATTTATTTAAGACTCCCATGAACCACTCAAAGGGGAACATATTGTGTAGAAATACAGGACCCAGAATGGCAATCTCTTCGACTAGGTGAACTAGGACGTGCGTCATGATATTGAAGAAGGATGGTGGGAAAACCAATTCGAAACTGACAAGACATTGCACCAAATCATTCTGTAACCTTGGTAGGATTTCTGGATCGATTACCTTCTGAGAGATTGCATTGAGGAATGCACATAGCTTCACAATGGCTAATCGAACGTTGTCCGGTAGAAGCACCCTCAATGCAACCGGAAGCAGTTGCGTCATAATCACGTGGCAGTCATGGGACTTTAGGTTCTGGAACTTTTTCTCTGCCATATTTATTATTCCCTTTATATTCGACGAGAAGCCAGACGGGACCTTCATATTGAGCAGGCATTCAAAGAAGATTTCCTTCTCTTCTTTGGTAAGAGCGTAGCTGGCAGGACCCTGATACTGCTTTGGATGCATGCCATCTTTTTTGTGCATACGTTGCTGGTCCTCTCGTGCCTCCGGTGTATCTTTTGTCTTCCCATACACACCCAAGAAGCCTAGCAGGTTCACGCAAAGATTCTTCGTCACATGCATCACGTCGATTGCAGAGCGGACCTCTAGTTCTTTCCAATATGGTAGGTCCCAAAATATAGATTTCTTCTTCCACATGGGTGCGTGTCCGTCAGCGTCATTCGGAACAGATTGTCCGCCAGGACCCTTTCCAAAGATTACTTTTAAATCCTTGACCATATCAAGTATATCATGACCAGTACGGTGGCGAGGCTTCTTCCGGTGATCTGCCTCACCTTTGAAATGCTTGCCTTTCTTTCTCATGACATGATTGATCTGAAGAAATCGACGATGTCCCAGGTACACATTCTTCTTACATTTATCCAAATATATACTGTCGGTATCATCTAAACAGTGCGTGCATGCGTGGTATCCCTTGTTTGTCTGTCCTGAAAGGTTACTAAGAGCAGGCCAATCATTGATGTTTACAAACAGCAACGCTCGCAGGTCAAATTCCTGCTGTTTGTGCTCATCCCACACACGTACACCTTCTATACTCCACAGCTGTAAAAGTTCTTCAACCAATGGCCTTAGGTACACATCAATGTCGTTGCCGGGTTGCTTGGGGCCTTGGATGAGCACTGGCATCATAATGAACTTCCGCTTCATGCACAACCAAGGAGGAAGGTTATAGATACATAGAGTCACAGGCCAGGTGCTATGATTGCTGCTCTGCTCCCCGAAAGGATTAATGCCATCTGCACTTCAACCAAACCATACATTCCTTGCGTCATCTGCAAAGTCCTTCCACTTTCTCTCAATTTTTCTCCACTGCGATCCGTCAGCGGGTACTCTCAACTTCCCGTCTTTCTTACGGTCTTCTTTGTGCCATCGCATCAACTTGGCATGCTCTTTGTTTTGGAACAAATGTTTCAACCATGGTATTATAGGAGAATACCACATCACCTTGGCAGGAATCTTCTTTCTGGGGCGCTCGCTCTCAACATCACCAGGGTCATCGCGGCTGATCTTATAGCGCAATGCACCGCATACCGGGCATGCATTCAAATCCTCGTACTCACCGCGGTAGAGGATGCAGTCATTAGGGCATGCATGTATCTTCTGCACCCCTAATCCTAGAGGGCAGACAGCCTTCTTTGCTTCGTACGTACTGTCGGGCAATTCGTTGTCCTTTGGAAGTATCTTCTTTAACATTATCAGCAACTTTTCAAATCCCTTGTCAGATACACCATTCTCTGCCTTCCATTGCAGCAATTCCAGTGTGGTACCCAGCTTTTTCTTGTCATCTTCGCAATTTGGGTACAACAATTTCTTGTGATCCTCTAACATGCGCTGCAACTTCAGCTTCTCCTTTTCACTTGCGCAGTTTCTCTTTGCATCGGCAATGGCCCGACCAAGATCATCAGCGGGCTCATCTGATGCCTCTTCTTCAGCTTCTTCCCCCATTGCCGGCTCAGCTTCTTCCCCCATTGTAGTACCATCGTATTCAGGGAACCCATGGCCTGGATAGCTGTCATCATCCTCTTCTTCTTCATTCTCTTCCATTAGGACCCCTCTTTCTCTGTGCTTGGTCCAACAGTTATAGCCGGACATGAAACCGGACGTAAATAGGTGGACGTGAATGGTTCTTGAGTTAGAGTAATTGTGATCATTCTTACAGACAGCACATGGACAACACATAAAACCATCCGCCCGCTTGTTTGCCTCAGCTGTAACCAGAAAAGTACGCACGCCATTAATGAACTGGGGAGAGCATCGGTCATCGTACATCCATTGCCGGCTCATCTTCATTACACAACACCGAAAAGACCAAATTAGTACAAGTTCATACATATAGTTCATACACACTTATTCTCATAAAACAACATACAAACTCTCTAGCTAAAGCATTTAAATGCAACAACAAATGCGATCAAGATCGCAACTAAGGTAACAATTGATCCAACAGCATAGTGATACCAAGCCTCTTGATTAACGGCATATTTTTTAAATTTTCTAATCTTCAAGCGCATTGCATCCATCTTGATCTTGTGATCATCGACGACATCGGCAACATACAACTCCAGTTTCATCTTCTCTTCTTCAATTCTTTTCAATTTTTCTTTCAAATACTCGTTTTCTTTTTTCAACTAAATTTAACTTCTCGACAAGAGGGTCGGTTGCAATATCCGGTTCACATACCTCCTAGATAAAAATATCTATGTCAACTTGATGGGCATAATTGTCATAAACGCGAAATGCAACAAATAGTTATAAAAGAGAATATATATACCACATCCGAATCATAAACCGGACGAGGGCCCACGGGGACGGATATCAAAACCATGCCACTATGTATAACAAACAACGTACGGGTAAGAAAATTATACAATTAACTATCTAAATCATACAAATAAGATTTTTTTTTATAAAAAGGATAAGAACAAGAGGCTCACCAAGGTGTGGTGCCGGCGACGGGACGGTGCGGGCGATCGACGGTGGTTAGGACGGGGACGGGAAGGCACTAAGTAAACCACACCTACACATGTGCAAACTAAGAAGTTAATTTGAGCTCAAATTGCATATAAATCAAATAAACTCCCACATAATTACTCCCAAACTAGAACCCACAAATCACTATACTTATAGAGCATTGCACGAGCTAATCTAGCAATGAGAGATGAAAGGACAAAGTTGCTAACCTTTGTGAACACTTGGATTGATGGGGTGCCTTCAAATCTTGACAAATATTTGCAAAAATGGAGGATGAGCTCGAGCAAGAGGGGAAGAACAGAGAGGAGAGGAAAGGGGAAAAACAGAGAGCTTCGGCTCGGGCTGGACGAAGCGTTTATATAGTGACACCTTTAGTCCCGGTTCATGTAACAAACCGGGACTAAAGGTTAACCTCTAGTCCCGGTTTGTGACACGAACCGAGACTAAAGGGGATCGTGCACTAGTACAAAACAGGGCATTGGTCCAGGCCAGATCGAGCAACAGTCCCGGTTCTGTTACGAACCAGGACTAATGCGTGCATCGGTCCCGGTTCGAGCGGGCAGGACGCCGGCCGGACCCCTTTAGTCCCGGTTTGTGGCTAGAACCGGGACTAAAGGGGCCGATACCCTTTAGTCCCGGTTGGTGGCTCCACCTTTAGTCCCGGTTGGTAACACCAACCAGGACTAAAGGTCCTCCCTCCCCCGCCTAAGGCAGCACCACGTGGATGGCCTTTAGTCCCGGTTGGTGTCTCCAACCGGGACTAAAGGGGTTGTACTGTAGCTAGCCCTTTTTTTTCTATTTTTACATTTGTTTTCTGTTTTTAGTTTCTGTTTTAATTTGCTTATATCTTTTAGGATATTTGATGTTTTTGAGTTATTCTTTTTGCATTGGATTCAAAAAAAATTCTAGTTTCTGTTTGTGCCATTAGTTTTCAAATTTGAATGGTTTAAATTTGAATGGTTTAAATTTGCTTCAAACCCTAGATTGTGAATAACTTGAGTTTACAAATAGTTTTTAATTTAATTATTTTTGCTCCTAGTCACGTGTTAGATTCTTGTCACAGTAAGATTTATTTGGTTATTTTTAGAATATTTTAAATTAGGATTTTAATTAAAACAATACTGTTTTGCTTATATAGTTGTTTTAGTCATTTAATTGTTGTTTTTTATTATTTTTAGTTAGTTCTTTCTGTAGATTTTAACTTGTTGTAGTATGGTGCATATTGAATGCACAAAAAAGTCAGGAGTTGAAATAAGTTTAAAAAAATGAAATGCCTTTGTAACAGATGGGTTTTCGTCCGAAACCCTGACACTTCGAAAGAGATTGTTCATTTTGTACACGAAGTGCATCCAGTTTTTGCCGTAACCCTCTCAACTTTTTAGCACATGCTATGTGGGTGAAATGATGATACCATGCCAACTTTCAACCTTTTCAGAGTTCATTTGTAGTGCTTTTCAATTTCAGGGTCATTTAGCTCAAAAAATTCATTAAATGCATGGAAAATAGCGAATGAAGTCAGAAAGGGTTGAAAATTGATGATGTGGCTTTGAATGGTGCATAATGAACACACAAAAAGTCTGGAGTTGAAATAAGTTTAAAAAAATGAAATGCCTTTGTAACAGATGGGTTTTCGTCCGAAACCCTGACACTTCGAAAGAGATTGTTCATTTTGTACACGAAGTGCATCCAATTTTTGCCGTAACCCTCTCAACTTTTTAGCACATGCTATGTGGGTGAAATGATGATACCATGCCAACTTTCAACCTTTTCAGAGTTCATTTGTAGTGCTTTTCAATTTCAGGGTCATTTAGCTCAAAAAAATCAGTAAATGCATGAAAAATAGCAAATGAAGTCAGAAAGGGTTGAAAATTGATGGCGTGGCTTCGAATGGTGCATAATGAACACACAAAAAGTCTGGAGTTGAAATAAGTTTAAAAAAATGAAATGCCTTTGTAACAGACGTGTTTTCGTCTGAAACCCTGATACTTCGAAGCCGACGTCCGCTTACCTTTCTGACTTGGTTAACCTTAGTTGTGACTCTGGCTGGGACGGTGCTAGCAGATGTGTAGTCGACGGTATGATTGGATGGACAACAACCCGGACTAAAGGGGTTTTGAAATTTTCACACTCTACCCCCCCCCCCACGTGGACCGCCTTTTTTAGTTTTGTAGAAAATAAAAAAAAATGATAAAATCTTCAAAAAATAAAATCCTTTGAGATGTAGTTAGGTTTTAGTGTCTAGTTGGTATAGAAATTTTGAAATATGAATTTTGACCTTTTTTTGCAAAAAAACGAAAAAAATGTAAGACGGCCATAACTTTTGCATACGACGTCGAAAAAAAAGTTTAACATATAAAAAAAATAGAGAAAAATTGGGACTCGATTTCACCCGGGTTTACCCGGTGAAGTTTTCTTAGATTCTCAAAATTCCAAAAGAAAAAAAAGTTATTTCAAATCAAAAAAAATAGTTTTAATAATTTTAAAAATTAATTTTATTTAAAAAAAATGATGTCATATTTGGATTCCTCACATTTTTCTGATAATAATGGATATATTATTTGTCGAATTTCGATTTACAGATTTAAAGATATTAAATATGTCATATTAAATGAATAAATGGCAAAAAAAATGAATAAAATAATATTATTACTTATTTTATTTTCATTGAAATTCAATATTATTAGTACTTATTTTGTTTATTTTAATAATGTTTTAGAATTCAAAAAATTAAATCATGTGACATCAAGACCTAAGGGTTAATAGGATTGATAGTTTACTATTGTCAGGAAAACAACAAGTGCAGACTTGGAAACTAGGGTCGATAGGGCCGGGAAGTTAGACGATTTGAAATGAGTGCTCCACGCTGGAGCAGTGAGGACGGGTGATTAGAGATTAAATTGTCAAATAATTCAAAGATTTGAAAAGCGGAATAAAACTTAAAAACAAATCAAAAAAATATTCAAAACAAATTTAAAAAAATTTCAAAAAAAAAATTCAAATTTTTTTCTTCTAAAAATTCCTTTAGTCCCGGTTGGTGTTACCAACCGGGACTAAAGGATTTGGGCATTAGTCCCGACCCTTTAGTCCCGGTTCCAGAACCGGGACTAAAGCCCCTCTAGAACCGGGACTAATGGGCCTTTTTCTACTAGTGGTGGGACCCCAGCCTGCCACCAGCCTGCTACCAGACCTTTAGTCCCGGTTCATGTTACAAACCGGGACTAAAGGTTAACCTCTAGTCCCGGTTTGTGACACGAACCGGGACTAAAGTTGATCGTGGGGCCCCAGCCTGACACCAGCCTGCCACCACACCTTTAGTCCCGGTTTGTGTCACAAACCGGGACTAAAGGTTCAACACGAACCGGGACTAATGATTCCCCTGCCCCTAGCCGTTGGAACCGGGACTAATGGTCACATTAGTCCCGGGCCGTAGTCAAACCGGGACTAATGATGCGAACGTAAAGTCGTTTTTCTACTAGGGTACTATCGCCACGGTTATGGAAATATTTTCCGCTAAATGTGACGTTCAGGACATATTTAATTGGTCTTAGACTTGGATCGTGGAACACTTTAGTACATCACCTGTCCACGGCGCAATTGTCGCAAGGGACCGATGTATTTCGTTGGAACCTACACGTGAGAAGTAATTTCTCGGTGGAGTCCATGTATAGAGTGTTGGTCCAGTCAGATGTGCCAGTCGATAATAATTCAATGATTTGGAAGATGAAGATACCACTTAAGAATAAAATCTTTGCATGCTATCTTCGTCGAGGAGTCATTTTTACCAAGGATAACCTTATTAAGAGGAATTGGCATGGAAGTGCGCATTGTGTTTTTTGTCACCATGATGAGACCATGAAACACTTGTTCTTTCAATGCAAATTGGCTCGTTCTATATGGTCAGTCATCCAAGTAGTTTCTGGCTTGTATCCTCCGTGTAGTGTTGCTAATATTTTTGGCAACTAGTTACATGGGATCAATACACTAGTAGAAAATAGGGCTTTGGTCCCAGCCGGATCGGAGCAATAGTCCCGGTCGCATTACGAACCGGGACTAATGTGAGCATTAGTCCCGGTTCGAGGGGATCGGACGCCGGCCGGGGGTCGGCAGGCATCAGTCCCGGTTCGATTGGGACCTTTAGTCCCGGTTGGAGACACCAACCGGGACTAAAAGGTCGATACCCCTTTGGTCTGACCCCTTTGGTCCCGGTTCCAGACACGAACAGGGACTAAAGAGATGTCTATATATATGCTCTCCCCTGCCCGCTAACTCCTCTGTTTTTTGGACGGCCGGAGTGGGAGGTGTGTGCTGCTCTGCTCTCACCTCCTATGCACATGAGGTGTTCGATGAAATGCCCGAGTCATACTTAAGCTTTCTCCTCTCCAAGCTCGACCTCCAAGCTTCATTTTCCCCAAGATTTGTCTAGGTTTGGCGGTGCACCATTGTCCCCGTCCCCGTCCTCACCGCCGTCGATCGCCCGTGCCGATCTCGTCGCCGGCACCACCGTGGTGAGCCTCTTTTTCTTATCTTCTTTTTAAAAAAAAAATTCTTTCTTGTATGA
The DNA here is from genome assembly GCA_039707655.1 of Elymus sibiricus. Taxonomy (NCBI): domain Eukaryota; kingdom Viridiplantae; phylum Streptophyta; class Magnoliopsida; order Poales; family Poaceae; genus Elymus; species Elymus sibiricus. The sequence continues at coordinate 444,615,354 of CM077668.1, forward strand.
TTTAGATAGATACTTGTATAATTTTCTTATTTTTATTATTGTTTGTTATTATATAGTGCCATGACTTTGGTATCCGCCCCCGTCGGCCCTCGTCATGGTTTTTGATACACTTAATTATATAATGCACGCAGATGAACCGGCAATGGATGTACGGTGACCGACGCACCTCCGAGTACATTGATGGCATGCATAATTTTCTCGAAGTGGCTGAGGCAAACAAGCAGAATGGTTTTATGTATTGTCCATGTACTGTCTGTGGGAATACGAAGTCTCACTCTGACTCGAGAACCCTTCACATCCACCTGATTGAGAAGGGTTTCATGCCACACTATAATGTTTGGACCAAGCACGGAGAAAGAGGGGTTATGATGGAAGACAACGAAGAAGAAGAGGATGATGACAACTATCCCACTGAATACGGTGATACTACAACGGGGGAAGCTGAAGATCAAGAGGCACCAGACGATGTGCCCGATGATGATCTTCGTCGGGTCATTGTTGATGCACAGCGAGGATGCGAAAGTGAAAGGGAGAAGTTGAAGTTCGAGCGCATGTTAGAGGATCATAAAAAACGGTTGTACCCAAATTGCGAAGATGACAACACAAAGCTCGGTACCACACTGGAATTGCTGCAATGGAAGGCAGACAATGGTGTATCTGACAAGGGATTTGGAACGCTACTGAAAATAATGAAGAAGAAGCTTCCAATGGATAACGAATTGCCCGACCGTACGTACGAAGCAAAGAAGGTTCTCTGCACTCTAGGATTGGAGGTGCATAAGATACATGCATGCCCTAATGACTGCATCCTCTACCGCGGTGAGTACGAGGATTTGAGCGAATGCCCGGTATGCGATGCATTGCGGTATAAGATCAGACGAGATGACCCTGGTGATGTTGAGGGCGAGCGCCCCAGGAAGAGGGTTCCTGCCAAGGTGATGTGGTATGCTCCTATAATACCACGGCTGAAACGTCTGTTCAGAAACAAAGAGCATGCCAAGTTGATTCGATGGCACAAGGAAGACCGTAAGAAAGACGGGAAGTTGAGAGCACCCGCTGACGGGTCGCAGTGGAGAAAAATCGAGAGAAGGTGGGGGGACTTTGCAGGTGACGCAAGGAACGTATGGTTTGGTTTAAGTGCAGATGTCATTAATCCTTTTGGGGAGCAGAGCAGCAATCATAGCACCTGGCCGGTGACTCTATGTATCTATAACCTTCCTCCTTGGTTGTGCATGAAGCGGAAGTTCATTATGATGCCAGTGCTCATCCAAGGCCCTAAGCAACCCGGCAACGACATTGATGTGTACCTAAGGCCATTAGTTGAAGAACTTTTACAGCTGTGGAATGGAAAAGGTGTACGTGTGTGGGATGAGCACAAACAGGAGGAATTTGACCTACATGAGTTGCTGTTTGTAACCATCAATGATTGGCCTGCTCTTAGTAACCTTTCAGGACAGACAAACAAGGGATACCACGCATGCACGCACTGTTTAGATGATACTGAAAGTATATATTTGGACAAATGCAGGAAGAATGTGTACCTGGAACATCGTCGATTTCTTTCGACCAACCATCTCTTAAGAAAGAAAGGCAAGCATTTCAAAGGTGAGGCAGATCACCGGAAGAAGCCCGCCCTCCGTACTGGTGATGCCATACTTGATATGGTCATGGATTTACAAGTAATCTATGGAAAGGGTCCTGGCGGACAATCTGTTCCGAATGACGCTGAGGGACGCGCACCCATGTGGAAGAAGAAATCTATATTTTGGGACCTACCCTATTGGAAAGACCTAGAGGTCCGCTCTGCAATCGACGTGATGCACGTGACGAAGAATCTTTGCGTGAACCTGCTAGGCTTCTTGGGCGTGTATGGGAAGACAAAAGATACACCGGAGGCACGGGAGGACCAGCAACGTGTGCATGAAAAAGACGGCATGCATCCAAAGCAGTATGAAGGTCCTGCCAGCTACGCTCTTACCAAAGAAGAGAAGGAAATCTTCTTTGAATGCCTGCTCAGTATGAAGGTCCCGTCTGGCTTCTCGTCGAATATAAAGGGAATAATAAATATGGCAGAGAAAAAGTTCCAGAACCTAAAGTCTCATGACTACCACGTGATTATGACGCAACTGCTTCCGGTTGCATTGAGGGGGCTTCTACCGGAAAATGTTCGATTAGCCATTGTGAAGCTATGTGCATTCCTCAATGCAATCTCTCAGAAGGTAATCGATCCAGAAATCCTACCAAGGTTAAAGAATGATTTGGTGCAATGTCTTGTCAGTTTTGAGCTGGTGTTCCCACCATCCTTCTTCAATATCATGACGCACGTCCTAGTTCATCTAGTCGACGAGATTGCCATTCTGGGTCCTGTATTTCTACACAATATGTTTCCCTTTGAGAGGTTCATGGGAGTCTTAAAGAAATATGTTCGTAACCGTGCTAGGCCAGAAGGAAGCATCTCCATGGGCCGGCAAACAGAGGAGGTCATTGGGTTTTGTGTTGACTTCATTCCTGACCTTAAGCCGATTGGTCTCCCTCAATCGCGGTATGAGGGGAGACTGACTGGAAAAGGCACGCTAGGAGCGGATTCAATAATATGTAGGGACGGGTATTCTTGGGCTCAAGCACACTACACAGTTCTACAGAATTCTACCTTGGTGACCCCGTATGTCAATGAACACAAGAATATTCTGCGCTCCAAACACCCGGAGCAGTGTGACGACTGGATTACATGTGAACACATCAGGACTTTCGGCAGTTGGTTGCAAACACATCTCATGGGTGACAACATTGTTGGAGATGAGCTGTACTCGTTGGCCAGGACACCATCTTCGACTGTATTGACTTAGCAAGGGTATGAGATAAATGGGAATACATTTTACACGATCGCCCAAGATCAAAAGAGCACCAATCAATACAGTGGTGTCCGCTTTGATGCAGCAACCAACAGGGGAAAGGACACATATTATGGTTACATAGTGGACATATGGGAACTTGACTATGGACATGATTTTAAGGTCCCTTTGTTTCGGTGCAAATGGGTCAATCGGTCAGGAGGCGGGGTACAGGTAGATCCACAGTACGGAATGACAACAGTGGATCTGAACAATCTTGGGTACACAGACGAACCATTCGTCCTAGCCAATGATGTGGCGCAGGTTTTCTATGTGAAGGACATGTCTACCAAACCGAGATCAAAAAGAGAAGATAAGGAAGCGAATACATCATACGATGAGCCAAAGCGCAACATAGTTCTCTCAGGGAAAAGAAACATCGTGGGAGTGGAGGACAAGACAGACATGTCTGCAGATTATGAAAAGTTTCATGAAATTCCTCCCTTCAAAGTGAAGGCTGACCCAAGCATCCTGTTAAACAATGAAGATTATCCATGGTTACGGCGCAATAAGCAAGGGACACACGCGAAGAAAAAGTGAAGACTTTCTCTCCAGAACTATTCTGATGATGGCTTTGATCTAGAATATCACTGCAGTTACATGTCAACAAAGGAAATCCCTTTTGTAATAGATGAGTTTTCGTCCGAAACCCTGATACTTCGAAAGAGATTGTCCAGTTTGTACACGAAGTGCATCCAGTTTTTGCCGTAACCCTCTCAACTTTTTAGCACTTGCTATGTGGGTGAAATTATGATACCATGCCAAGTTTCAACCTTTTCAGACTTCATTTGTAGTGCTTTTCAATTTCAGGGTCATTTAGCTCAAAACAAATCATTAAATGCATGAAAAATAGCAAATGAAGTCAGAAAAGGGTTGAAAATTGATGATGTGCCTTTGAATGGTGCATATTGAACACACAAAAAGTCTAGAGTTAAAATAAGTTATTAAAAATGAAATCCCTTTGTAATAGATGAGTTTTCGTCTGAAACCCTGATACTTCGAAAGAGATTGTCCAGTTTGTACACGAAGTGCATCTAGTTTTTGCCGTAACCCTCTCAACTTTTTAGCACTTGCTATGTGGGTGAAATTATGATACCATGCCAAGTTGCAACCTTTTCAGACTTCATTTGTAGTGCTTTTCAATTTCAGGGTCATTTAGCTCAAAAGGCATCATTAAATGCATGAAAAATAGCAAATGAAGGCAGAAAAGGGTTGAACATTGATGATGTGCTTGGCGAGGTGGGACTAAATTTTAGCCACCGCCAGGACAAGGCCTTTAGTCCCGGTTGGTGGCTCAATTAAAATATTTTGTTATGATCAACTAAAACAAAACTATAATATTCTTCAATAGCAAAAAGAATCAACTAAAAAGATTTTATAAACTTAAAATTATATAAAACACCCATTTAAAATAACCTAAAAATAACCAAATTGAATATGATGATAAAACACACTAATATTAAACAGCAGGAAAAAGAATCACTGATAAATCTATTTTTAAAGTAAAGTTATTCACAAACTAGTGATTCACACAAATTTCAAATAATTCAAATTTAAACTATTCAAATTTGAAAAGTACTGGCACTAACAGAAAGTTTTTAATTTTTGTGACCTAAAGCAAAAAGATTCACTCAGAAACTCTAAATAAAGCAAAAAACAACTCAGAAACAAAAGAAAATAAATAAAGCAGAAAACAAAAAAAAAACTGAAAAATAAATAAATTAAAAAAGCCCGTCTACTGGGCCACTACGGCCTGCATACGACTAGAAACCCAACTATTATAGTTGGGCCAGGACGCAGGCCCGCATGGGCCAGTAGGACCCACAGGGCAGGACAGGTTTGCTTGGCCCACACAGGCCTGCTTTAGAGAGGAGCTCGACAGGGAAGCCGCGGCAGGGCTTATAAACCGCTGCGAGCTCCTCTCAACTAGCGAGGTGGGACTAAACTTTGGACACGGGAAGCACAGGCCTTTAGTCCCGGTTGGTGGCTCCAACCGGGACTAAAGACCCCCCCTTTAGTCCCGGTTGGAGCCACCAACCGGGACTAAAGCTCCTTTTCAGCAGTCGAAAGGGCGGGAAGCAAAGGGCTTTAGTCCCGATTGGTGGCTCCAACCGGGACTAAAGGGGGGCCTTTAGTCCCGGTTGGAGCCACCAACCGGGACTAAAGGGCTGTGTATATAAGCACGACTTAGCAAATTCTCTCCCATTCTCCCCCGACGCCGACGCCCTGCCCCGACGCCGCCAGGCTGCCGGAGCTCGCCGCCGCCCCCGAGCCCGTCCTTGTCGTCGCCACCCCCGACGCCGGCCGCCCGTGCCTCCTCCACGAGCCCCGACGCCGCCCGCACACCTCCTCTGCCCGTCCTCATCGACGTCGTCGCCGCCCCCGCAGCCCGCGCCTCATCCGGCCCTGAGCCCCGATGCCGCCCGCGCCTCATCCGGCCCCGAGCCCCGACGCCGCCCGCGCCTCATCCGGCCCCGAGCCCCGACGCCGCCCGCGCCTCATCCGGCCCCGAGCCCCGACGCCGCCCGCGCGCCTCGCCCTGGCACTGCCTCGCCCCGCCCGCCGGTGAGACCCGGCCGCCACACTTTGCATTTTTTTTTCATGATTGATATATAGATGATGATGATGATGATTGTTAGATGATGATGATGATGATGATTGTTTGATGATGATGATTGTTAGATGATGATGATGATGATGATTTTTTTTTCTGTTTTTTTTCATGATGTTGATGATTGTTAGATGATGATGATGATGTTGATGATGATGATAGATGATGATTTTTTTTCAGTTTTTTTTCATGATAGTTAGATAGTTAGATGATAGATAGATGATGATGATGATGATTGTTAGATGATGATTGTTAGATGATGATGATGATGATGATGATGATGCTATTAGAGATGTATTAGTGATAATATTCGACGATGTACGGACGCAAGAGATATCTTGTATTCTTAATCTAAATTGTTGCCCCTATATATATATATAACTTGTGAACTTTGCATGATGTTTGCCACTAATCCATTGGTCATATGCATATGATTCCTTTTTCTGGTTATAGGTCTATGTTTGCCACTATCCATCTCTCATGGTTTGTATTTTGCCATGTTGTAATATTTGCAGAAACTATGGATCACAGAGACTTAGAAAAAGAAGAGGCGTTGGAGAATATAATCCGTGCCGGAGAAACTCCAATGGAGGAGGACGCCTTGTCGTTTCTCAACGACAATGATGGTGGAATGGAGGAGGAAGGAGTTCATCACGGCTCCGATGATGGAAGAATGGAGGAGGAACAAGATCATGACGGCTCCGGTGATATGGAGAAGGGAGCCTTAACTAATGCAGAGTCCGGCGAGGTATATATATATATATATATATATATATATATATATATATATATATATATATATATATATATATATATATATATATATTAATTAAGCCTCTGCTGACTAGATGCATTAATTGTTTTGTATGTACATATATTAACGCTTCTTTCTTTTATAGCCCTCCGGAACGAGCCAAACTTCGTCAACAAGGAGACGAGGCGCGAAGAAAAGGTTGGACAAGGAGGAAAGGTACAAGATCGACGTAATCTCTCCAGCTAGCGAACCGATTCTTCCCAAGCGGACCAAACACGCCTTTACATATCAGTGCGGAGTACTGGTTAGGGATAGCATTCCGATCACCATCGAGCAATGGAATAAGAAGAAGGACAACCCTTCAGTTACTTTTGTCCAGGATAGACAAAAAGAATATCTTTGGAGCGAGCTGCTGACAAATTTCATCCTACCGCCAGAGGAGGATCCGACAACCCCACCAGTTATAGAGTCAAAGGTCAAGGCGTACGCTCTAAAGACTATGGCAGAATTGTTCAAGAACTGGAAGAAGAATTTGAACACACAGTTTGTCCAGCAAAACAAGACTCCAGATTTCACCGGTATATATGAGAAGATAAAAGATCAGTGGCCCGCATTTGTGGCCTACAAGAAATCCGAGAAGGCGCGGAAAACGTCACAGGAAAATAAGCTGAATGCTGCAAAGAAGCAGTATCACCATGTTACGGGGTCAGGTGGCTACAGCCAAGCCGAGCCTAAGTGGGAAAAATGGAGAACGACCTACTTGCTAAAGGGGTCGAACCAGTGTCACGGAACTAGCCAGATCGGGTAAGGACTTGGGTATTCGGGAATGGGGGAGCTTTGGACCCAGAAACAGGGGAGGTTGTTTACGCGGATCCTAAACTTGCAATACCCATGAAAAAGATTGAGGAAGCAATCAAGGAAGTGGAGGAAGGGACGTTCCAACCCGACAGAGAGAATGACGTGCTGACAAAGGCCCTTGGGAATCCTGAACACCCTGGATGAACACGAGGCACACCAGGCTCCGTTCCGTGGGTGCATGGGTTTCGCGACAGCAGAGACACTTATAGAAGCCGAGGGCGAAAGAAGAAAGAGGAAGCAAGCAAACTACAGCAGATGGAACAAAGATTAGCGGCACTAGAGGCGGCATCAGTTAGCCAGCGAGCCCTCGGCCCACCATCTCAGCAGCACGATCCTTCATTGGAAGCTACCCCACCATCTCAGCGGAGAAGCAGCGTGGCTTCCACGGAGCACGTTCAGCCTGATATCACGGCTCGCCGCTACCCCGTGGATGGTATCACGGAGAATGAACATTGTGTGCTGTTGGCGGATTGCGGAAACTTGAGCTTGGAGGTGGCGAAAGGCTCTGTCCACCATCCTCGACCTGATGCAACTTTCCATTGCGCTCCGATTCCAGATGGCTATGCTGTTGTCATGGTGGATGAAATAACGCCCGGATTTGGGAGCCTGCAGCTTGATCATCCTACAGGTGAAGGCGAGGGTTCTCTGGAAAATGCCTTAAGGACTACCTGTCTATGGAGAAAGTCACACATCAAGCTTCCTTACTTCACGCCGCCTCAGCATACTCATGAGCCGGAGGAGGCCCCTCATCAGCAGACTCAGCCGTCTCCGGCGCGTCTGCCGTCTCCGCCATCTCCGGGGCGTCAGCCGTCTCCGCTGCCTCAGTCGTCCCCGGCGCGTCAGCGGACTGCGCCTCCTCCGCCGCGTCAGCCGTCTCCGCCGCTTCAGCCACAGCGGCGGAAGAGAGCCGCCGCCACTCCGGCGGCTAGCAGTACAACAACAGGAGGGAAGAGGTTTCAATATGGTCCAAGCCTCAAGCCTCTTCCACAGAGACCATATGATAGCTCTGAAGAGGAAAGCAAGGCAATCTCAAAGGCCGAAGTGAAGGCCCATTTTGCACTGAAACGTCCACCTCCAAAGGAGAGAATTGATCCGAAAATAGCGAGGCGTACGCTGAAAAACCTTGAAAAACCACCGCCTAAGTTGCTATCAGACTATGACCGTGAGATTGTAAAGTCATTTGCAGATCCACAGAAGCGGTCGGGAAGCAGCGGTAATGCATATCAAGGGAAAAAAACAATTATTCCCCAACTGGGCAAGCAGGAGAACCAATCGTGCCCCCCGCTCATGGTGTCTAGCGATATCCCTGATGTTCCGGAGGGGGTAGCGCCCGGTACTAATCCTGGTGATTACTTACCCGATCATATACCGTTACCCGAAATGGCTGATGTAGTAGCCTTTAGATTCGAGCACGGGAAGCCTCTCGTCAGACTTGAGGAGCTCCCGAATCTACCAACGAGGATGCGAGCATTGCATAAATGGTACTTGGAAGCCTGCGAGCGAGGGGGGAACTATATCACTGCAGGAGTTAAAGATGAGCATTTCTTCAATGGAAACGAGTCGGTTTACATTGAATTTTCAGAATTATTCTAGTTATACAATCTAAAAGAGATCGACAAAACTATCATCACTTGCTATTGTTTGTAAGTATCATTTCTGTAATTAAGTCTCTAGCTCAGCTCGTTCATTATTGCATGTATATAATTATCCTCACCATATGTATATTATGTATATTATGCAGAAAGAAGATCCTCGAATGCAACAAAGGACCAATTCAAATCTATGACATTGGGTTCGTTAGCCCAAATATTGTTCATGAAGTTACTGTCCAACACAACAAAAAGGATGTAGAGGATTACTTGCTAAGGGCGTTTATCAAACAACAAAACAAAAGAGAAATACTACTTCCTTACAACTTCGAGTGAGTGTTATATACTGTCTTGTACATACACATCATTTTGTTTTGCTTACTCGATGTTAAGTGTAATTGATGAGCTACATGTGTGCAGCTTCCACTTTATTCTGCTCATCATACAGTTTGACCAAAGTCGAATACAAGTCATGGACTCGTTACGTAAAGACCTTTCGAAGTGGGCGCCCCTGCAAAAAATTCTCCAGAAGTTATTTCAATCATTATCGCACTATATCGGCAACTATCGTTCATTTCCTGATATCAAGTAATTAATAACTCTTTAATTCATTTTGTTTGCCGGGCAGGGTTTGGACAAGGTTCACCGAGGCGGTTAGGGGTCCCTGGAAAAAGGAGCTGCGATATGAATTGCTCCCTGTAAGTAGTACTAGCTAGGCCCGCGCATCTCTTTGATTCTAGTTTCAATACCACTATCATGCTTGATTATTATTTTGATTGAACTCTATTCTCGTAAAGTGCCCTCATCAGGGATCCGGGAATAACTTCTGTGGATACTACGTCTGCGAGTTCATGCGCCAGAGGACCTGTGACAAGGGCGGAATATTAGAAAAACTTGATGTACGTAAACAATATTCACAAATTTATTTTATTACCATCAACTGTGTTAAGTTTCATTCATATATATATATATATATATATATATATATATATATATATATATATATATATATTGACCCCCTTCTTTAAATTAGATCGAACAGAAGAGGGATGGACTCCTACCAGAGTATCGCCTACGAGCAATTCAAGAGGAATTGGCGGGATTCCTCCTTGATCATGTCATAGCTAAAAATGGAGAATACCATGAAGAAATTAGGATGAATGTTGGTAATTAGATATTTGAGATCGTAAGAGATGTTATTCATTGTATATATGCATGAACGTGCACTAGACATAGTACGTAGCGTCGAATAGATATACGAAAACATGTTGTTCGACCAAGCACGGAGAAAGAGAGGTCATTTCTCTCTATATTAATTCATGACGATTTGTGTAATGGTTTCTTCATTGCTTTATGTAGTAGCAAACGTCGAGTTGAATCGTCTACACAAAAAAGAAAAGGGGGAAACACAATATGAAACCCCTAAACCCCTAAACCCCTCCTTTCAAAAAAAAAAAAAAAACCCCAGCGCCTCGAGCTGCTGACGCGTGGCAGTCTTTTAGTCCCGGTTGGTGTTACCAACCGGGTGTTGGAAATATGCCCTAGAGGCAATAATAAATTAGTTATTATTATATTTCCTTGTTCATGATAATCGTTTATTATCCATGCTATAATTGTATTGATTGGAAACTCAAATACATGTGTGGGTACATAGACAACACTGTGTCCCTAGTAAGCCTCTAGTTGACTAGCTCGTTGATCAAAAGATGGTTAAGGTTTCCTAGCCATTGACATGAGATGTCATTTGATAACAGGATCACATCATTAGGAGAATGATGTGATGGACAAGACCCAAACTATAAACGTAGCATTTGATCATGTCAGTTTATTGCTATTGTTTTCTGCATGTCAAGTATCTATTCCTATGACCATGAGATCATGCAACTCCCTGACATCGGAGGAGTACCTTGTGTGTATCAAACGTCGCAACGTAACTGGGTGACTATAAAGGTGCTCTACAGGTATCTCCGAGGGTGTCTGTTGGGTTGGCATGGATCAAGACTGGGATTTGTTACTCCGTGTGACGGAGAGGTATCTCAGGGCCCACTCGGTAATACAACATCACAATGAGCCTTGCAAGCAATGTGACTAAAGTGTTAGCCACGAGATCTTGTATTACGGAACGAGTAAAGAGACTTGCCGGTAACGAGATTGAACTAGGTATAGAGATACCGACGATCGAATCTCGGGCAAGTAACATACCGAAGAACAAAGGGAACAACATACGGGATTAACTGAATCCTTGACATAGAGGTTCGACCGATAAAGATCTTCGTAGAATATGTAGGAGCCAATATGGGCATCCAGGTCCCGCTATTGGTTATTGATCGTAGAGGTGTCTCGGTCATGTCTACATAGTTCTCGAACCCGCAGGGTCTACACACTTAACGTTTGGTGACGATTAGTATAGTTGAGTTATTTTGTTGGTGACCGAAGGTTGTTCGGAGTCCCGGATAAGATCCCGGACATGACGAGGATCTCCGGAAGAGTCCGGAGGTAAAGATTGATATATGTGATAATAGTGTTTTGATATCCGGAAGGGTTCTGGAATTCACCGGAAGGGGTTCCGGGTGTTTACGGAAGTGTTCGGGTGCAGCAACACTTTATATGGGCCAAAGGGGTAAAGCCCACGAGGTATTGGAAAGTGCAAAAGGAAGTTTTGCTGCTGCCTTAAGCGGTACTACCGCTGGTAAGGCAGTACTACCGCGTAAGCGGTACTACCGCTTGTATGAAGCGGTACTACCGCTCAAGCGGTACTATCGCTCGTGAGCGGTACTACCGCTTGTGCGCGGTACTACTGGAATCCGAGTTGGACTCTTTCCCTGCGGGCCAAACCGACCTTGTGCGGGCAAAACCGACCTTGTGGAGGTTTTCTCTCCAAGTTTAGACCCCAGAGCTCAACATATAAATAGAGGGGCAGGGCTAGCACACGGGACACATCAAGATTTCCCAAGCCGTGTGTCGGCAACCCTAACCCTCTAGTTCTCCCGTCATAATCTCCGTAGTGCTTGGCGAAACCCTGCAGAGATTGTTCCTCACCACCATCACCACGCCGTCGTGCTGCCGGAACTCATCTACTACTTCACCATCGCTCGCTGGATCGAGGAGGTGAAGGCGTCATCAAGCCGTACGTGTGTTGAACGCGGAGGTGCCGTCCATTCGGCACTAGTTCGTGATCGGATCGAGGGACGACTTGCGATTTGGATCGCGGAGACGTTCGACTACATCAACCGCGTTTCTTAACGCTTCCGCTTAGCGATCTACAAGGGTATGTAGATTCACTCTCCCTCTCGTAGATGCTCATCACCATGGATAGATCTTGTGTGTGCGTAGAAATTTTTTTGTTTCCCATGCAACGTTCCCCAACACCGGGACTAAAGTTCCTCCTGCCTGGGCGCCTCGAGCTGCTGACGCGTGGCAGTCTTTTAGTCCCGGTTGGTGTTACCAACCGGGACTAAAGTTCCTCCTGCCTGGGTGCCCCACAGCGGCCACGTGGAGGCACTTTAGTCCCGGTTCGTAACAGAACCGGGACTAAAAGTGAGGACCTTTAGTCCCGGATGCTTAGTCCCGGTTCCAGAACCGGGACTAAAGGCCCTCTGGAATCGGGACTGATTCCCTGTTTTCTACTAGTGATAACAAGTTTAGAATTCTTCTCAGGGTGGGAGCGCTTGCCGTGATTTCGTCGCTTTGCCTATGTAGAAATGATAAGGTTTTTAACGATAAAAGTTCTCCTCTTCTGCAGGTTATCTACAGATATACCGGTACGCTCCGTTTATGGTCGTCTCTACAACGTGTGAAGAATCGAGACCTGCTTACGGAGGTGTGTACATGCTTGGAAGCCACGGCGAGGGATACGTTTACCCGACATGGATGGCAGCATGATCTTTGGATTGGCCCTCCTACGTCTTAGGCGTTATAGAGTCTCCACATGATTACTTGTATTCCGCCTTTTTTGATTATTATTTTTGAAACTTGGACTTGCTTATGGCTGTGTGCATCTCAGTTATGCAAAGTCCGGGTGTAATGCTTAAACCTTTTAAGTAATAAAGCGCCCTTTGTTGAAAACAGGACACACTTATGTATCAAAAGCAAAAAAAGATGAAAGATGTAATATGAAAGTAACTATTTGCAAAGGCAGGTGCACAAATAGATCAATATTTTTAGAACTGGGATCACCTCATTTTACATTCACTACTGGAATCGACGGCTTTGCCGAGTGTCATAAACACGTACTCGGCGAAGGCCCAAAAAAACTCGGCAAAACCATTGCCGAGTACTGCACTCGGCGTACATCCTTTCGGCAAATAGAATTTCGCCGAGAACCAACCATCGCGCACTCGGTGAAAAATAACTAACGGACGACGGAAACGGCAAAATTTGGTACGTTTGCACTCGGTAAAGGCGATGGCTTTCCCGAGTTGTACGCTCGGTAAAGATGTTGAGCAGAATTTAAAAACAAAAACGCCGCCGTCAACAGCGACGGCGATTCATGCCCGCGAGTTACAGTGGCCCCCAGCTCGCGAGCCCTCCGCCGGCGTGCTTCGAGTCCTCCGCCGGCCGCCAACGCATCCAAGCTGCTGCACCGAGCCGCGCCACCGCGTCATGGCCGGAGCTTGCAATGGCGGCCGGGCTGCCGCTCTTCGTGCTCCTCCCATCGCAACGGTGGCCAGAGCTGCTGCTGCCGCTGCTTCCTTGCTTCTCCTCCTCCTGTACGTTGCTGCTGCTGCTGTTCCTCGCCAAGGGGAGGAGACGAGGAGAGAGATTAAGAGGAGATGAGGGAAAAGGAGAAGAAGCTGCTGCTGCTCCTACTGTACGCTGCTGCTGCTGCTGCTCACCAAGGAGAGGAGACAAGGGAGAGGGATGAAGGGGAGATGACGGAGAAGGAGAAGGAGCTGCCGCTGCTTGCTTGCTGCCGCTCCTTCCGTATGCCGCAGCTGCTTGCGCCGCTCCTCCCTCGGATGTGTCTCCCCCGGCGGCTCGTGGTGGCACAAAGAGGAAGAAGAAAGGAGGTGTGCGTGGGGAGAGGAGGAAGAGATGAGGCGGCAGTAGGGGATGGATAAGATGGATGAAGGATTTGTGGCTGTGGGAGGAAAGGGCTGAGCACCGTTGGATCTTAGAGAATCGGATGGTGGGGAGGCACGATCCGTGGGATGGTCTGCTCGACCAATCAAAAAACAGCGAACCTTTACCGAGCGTTACACTCGGAAAACCCTTTATGTGTGTTTTCTTTATCATCTTTCTTTCATATTTTACATATCAATTAGTCAGTAAAATCTTCTCAAAATTTTACCATGGCTTGAAGATGTCATATGGGCGCACCATGCCAATTTGCAAGCTTTTTTGAGTTCAGTTGCATTTTTTGAAATTTAAAAACCAACAAACTAAATTTGAAAACCGACAAACTACATGTTCGAGGTCGTATCTCGGCATCTTCTTGTTTGAAATCCATTTTCTTTTCTTGGATAGGGTCCAAGTATGGACTCAATAACACAAATATGATTTTTCAAAATAAAATCTTCAATTTTTTCATGCACTTGCAGTTCAAATTTGAATTACTTTTGGGAAATTGGCATAAAGTCATTTAAATGTGCGAAAGTAGCTAGAAAACTAGAAAATCTATGAAACTTTGGAATTGTGCATAAAATATGGTCTTCTTACTGTGATAATTGGAGTGGTGCCATCTTACACCCTGTTTTTTGTACTTGCTTCACAAAACACACCCATTTTGGACACTTCGAAAATGAAAATTGACTTTTTTGTACAAAAAAGTTGGAAACTCTATTCGGCAACATTGTTTGTAATGTCAAGACGCACCTATGTGTCTAATTTGGGCACATTATACTAAACTATGTAATGAATATGGCCGTCATCTTGGTCCTTTGACTTGAAAGCCATGAATGTTCATACACGATAGCCCGTTTTGTGAAGAATTTTTTTTCAAATTAGTTATATTGAAAGTTTGGTATTTTTCCTCGCAACTAGTACACATAAAAGGACTCCATGCGAAAGGATTGCATTTTTTAAACTTGTATTCTTTTTCTTTCTGTTTTTCCAAAACGGGGTCAAAATGGTCGGCGTGGCTATTCATCACAAGGGGTTGAATCTCTCAAAACTCTAAGTGGTTCTCCCATATAATGACTATTTGTGTACCTAAAAATAGTTTTTGCTATTTTTTATGACAGAGCTATCACACACTTGCAGTTCAAATTTGAATTACTTTCGGGAAATTGACGTAAAGTCATTTAAATGTGCGAAATTAGCTAGAAAACTAGAAAATCCATGAAACTTGGGAATTGTGCATAAAATATGGTCTACTTACTGTGATAATTGGAGTGGTGCCATTTTGCACCCTGATTTTTTCACTTGCTTCACAAAAAACACCCATTTTTCACACTTAGAAAATGAAAATTGATTTTTTTGTACAAAAAAGTAGGAAACTCTATTTGGCAACATTGTTTGTAATGTCAAGATGCACCTATGTGTCCAATTTGGGAACATTATAATAAACTATGCAATGAATATGACTATCACCTTGGTCCTTTGACTTGAAAGTCGTGAATGTTCATACACGATAGCCCGTTTTGTGAAGATTTTTTTTTCAAATTTGTTATATTGAAAGTTTGGTATATTTCCTTGCAAATAGTACACATAAAAGCCATGCGAAAGGATTGCATTTTTTTAAACTTGTATTCTTTTCCTTTCATTTTTTCCGAAACGGGGTCAAAATGATCGACATGGCTATTCATCACAACGGGTTGAATCTCTCAAAACTCTAAGTGGTTCTCCCATATAATGACTACTTGTGTATCTAAAAATATTTTTTGCTAATTTTCATGACTGAGCTATCACACACTTGCAGTTCAATTTTGAATTACTTTCGGGAAATTGACATAAAGTCAATTAAATGTGCGAAAGTAGCTAGAAAACTAGAAAATATATGAAACTTAGGAATTGTCCATAAAATATGGTCTACTTACTGTGATAATTGGAGTGGTGCCATTTTGCACCCTGATTTTTGTACTTGCTTCACAAAAAACACCCATTTTTGACAATTAGTAAATGAAAATAGATTTTTTTGTACAAAAAAGTAGGAAATTCTATTTGGCAACATTGTTTGTAATGTCAAGATGCACCTATGTGTCTAATTTGGGAACATTATAATAAACTATGCAATGAATATGACTATCACCTTGGTCCTTTGATGTTCATACACGATAGCCCGTTTTGTGAAGGATTTTTTCTCAAATTTGTTATATTGAAAGTTTGGTATTTTTCCTTGCAACTAGTACACATAAAAGGACTCCATGCGAAAGGATTGTATTTTTTAAACTTGTATTCTTTTTCTTTCATTTTTTTCAAAATGGGTCAAAATGATCGACATGACTATTCATCACAAGGGGTTGAATCTCTCAGAACTCTAAGTGCTTCTCCCATATAATGACTACTTGTGTACCTAAAAATATTTTTTGCTAATTTTTATGACTGAGCTATCACACACTTACAATTCAATTTTGAATTACTTTCTAGAAATTGACATAAAGTCATTTAAATGTGCGAAAGTAGCTAGAAAACTAGAAAATATATGAAACTTGGGAATTGTGCATAAAATATGGTCTATTTACTGTGATAATTGGAGTGGTGCCATTTTGTACCCTGATTTTTGTACTTGCTTCACAAAAAACACCCATTTTTGACACTTAGAAAATGAAAATTGATTTTTTTTTACAAAAACGTAGGAAACTCTATTTGGCAACATTGTTTGTAATGTCAAGATGCACCTATGTGTCTAATTTGGGAATATTATAATAAATTATGCAATGAATACGGCCATCACCTTGGTCATTTGAGACTATATTAATATTTGGCATGCCAAAAAGTGTAATTAATATGGCCTAAAATGAAAAAGTTCTCAACATGGAAGTTTTCCGTCTCGTCAAAATTAATAACTTTGATTTTTGGACCATCTTCATCCGAGGTCGTATGCAACCTCTACAGGCAAAACCATGCAGTTTAGCGAAGACCCCCTTTTGTCGAGCGTGGCACTCAGTAAACACCCCCTTTTGCGGAGTGTAGCACTCGGCAAAGCCTTGTTTGCCGAGTTTTGTTGTTTTACTGAGTATTTTGTCCACGACACTCGGCAAAGTGCCTGTTTGCTGAGTTTCGCGTTTTTGCCGAGTTACGTACTCGGCAAAGATACTATTACCGAGTGCCCGACATAATGCACTCGGCAAAGAGCCTAACACTCGGCAAAAAGGAAAATTCCAGTAGTGATTATAACACAAACAACCAACTTGGATAGATAACAAAAAAGGCAGTAAAAAACATGCACATTTAATTCTTCTTGTTCACAAAGATGAGATTTTATGCCTATCTATCTGGCAGGCGCGGTGGACTTTCTATGACCACAAAGTGCAAGCATAAAGGTCTTGCTGACGAGTCATGACGAGGTGGTCACGACACCTGTCACTGATGAAATACACGAAGCTCGTAGCGAAGAAACAACCAGGCTCAAAACACTGGAAGTGTCATGATAGGGCACTTCAGCGAGGCACACGCTTACAAGCTCCTCTCTGCCGTCCTCAAGGTGTAGAACGTAAATCCCATGCTTCTGCCCAACCTCGCCGTCGTAGTAGTAGACGTCGTTGACGAAGTAGCGGTAGAAAGATTGTCGGCATCGACGGACAGACACCGCCCGCGCATAAGAAAGATTGCGCGGTTCCCGATGCAACCAATGGCCTCCAGGGCTTTGTTCTCCACATCAACCCTGAAAACTTGCGGTGCGCTCTCGGAATCCGAGGTGGGAACACGCACGATCAGCAGCTCGCCGGCATTGTCCACCGGAAACGGGTCCATATAAGCATCTTTCGCTTCGGCGTAGTCGTTGGCGGCGACGATGGTGCTCATCGCGGGCTCCTTGTCCTGGTCTTCCATGACGACGACTGTTCCTTCTCTGTCCACGGCGTATACGTGGCCTCGGAAGGTCGCCACGCCGGTGAAATGCTGGATGGCCGGCTTGACTGTGAACGTGGTCGACTCGCCGCGAGTCGGATCGAGGCGTGCGACCGGACGAGCGCTTTTCCAGAGAGTGTAGAGCATCGAAGATGAGCTGGCCGCGACGACCATCGACGATGAGCGTGAACGGCGTTGTCCGGCGTGGAAGCTGTGCGCGTAATCGAGGGTCACGGGAATGCTCATCCGATGGCCAGTGAAAGGGTTGAGGAGGCAGATCTCGCGGTCCCTCGCGGCTACAAGGAGGCCGTCGGTGGCGGAGGCGACGGCGTCGTAGCTGCCGAGCACGGGCAGATCCTTCCGCAGCAAGCGCGCCGTGTCAACGTTGAGGAAGAGGCAGCCGTCGTCGACGGCGAGCCCCCCGAGCATGACCCATCGTCGGGGATGGAAGCGAGGGTCCAGGACGCGCGGGTCGTCGGTGCAGGCGCGCCAGTTGCGGCACACGGCACGGAGGCTCATGTAGTAGTCCACGTCGCTGGTGGCTAGGAAGACGTCCGCGACGCGGCTGACGAGGTCGGACGGGAGCAACGACCAGTCCACCTCCACCGCGCTCGCCATGGACGATCGATCGCAGGAATGGTGGTATTGTGAGGGGCACCGGAGAGTGGAGAATATATGCAGCCTATGCAGGTGTGCGGCGCTTGGGGAATCTGGACGGGCGCCGCTCGCACCACTAGGGACTAGCGCGCGCTGGCATTGATGAGACCCCGACGGCTGACGCCGCGTCTTCCGCGCCGCCGGCGCGCGCACGTCCGGATGAACGCGTGCGGTAGCCATGAAACCCATTCACATAGTTTTTTTTTTTGGAGAATAACCTATGCACCAGGAATTAAGCAGCAACGCCCGGGACTCGTACTGTACACGTACGTGCATCATCATGTAATCCATCGGCAGCGCGTGTGCACTACCAGAATAACTGCCGCTGCCGACGGCTTTTTCTATGCCGGGGAAAGGCCGTAGGCGTACTAAAGCCGTTGGCAAACCTCCATCTATGCCGTCGGCATCTCTTTCACTATACCGACGGGGCCGTCGGCATATATCCGCCGTCGGCACACGTGTGGGCCCACCGACCCAGGACCAGACGGAGGGTTGACGCCGTCACCACTATGCCGACGGCCCTGACGGAGGCCGTCGGCATAGCTAGCACACTTTTTTTTGTCAGCAAAAAACACGTGGGCTATCTATGCCGACGGCCATGCCGTCGGCATATATATTATATGTTTTTTATTTCTCATTTTATATTTTTTAAACTTTAGATTTGATTAATTTAAATCTAATTTATATAAACTTAAACATACACAAATTATATATGGATTTGGGGCAGAATTTTCCATAGATTATGAATATCCGGTTTGTTTTTACTTTTGCGTATGTTAAAATGTAACCTCATGTAATTTTGCATATAGGTCCTTATACTTAGTAAAAATCACAAATAATTGATACTTCCATAGATTTGGACAACTTTTAAATGACTTTTTATCATAATCTCGCACCGGGTCCTCATGCATGTGTGAAAGTGTTATGGCATGCATAGACGCCCTTCTTGGGGCTGCGGGGTGTGCCCCCCTTCCACAAACGGCAGCGCCGCCATCACTTGGATGA
Organism: Elymus sibiricus; assembly: GCA_039707655.1. Lineage (NCBI taxonomy): Eukaryota > Viridiplantae > Streptophyta > Magnoliopsida > Poales > Poaceae > Elymus > Elymus sibiricus. The sequence continues at coordinate 444,634,668 of CM077668.1, forward strand.
GGGGAAACGTGCGGGTCGGGTCGAGCCGGAGGGAATCTAGTGGTGGGTTAGGTCCAGACCGTGTTCGGGGATGTTCCTATGGGCTGACCTATCGCAACCAGGTGGAAGAGTCCACTGGTCAAAGCCCATCCAGTGATAGTCAAAGGGCTAGATCTCCTGGTCAACGGGCTTCGTGGTGGCCTTCCGGGTGTAGCAATGCCATCGAAACACTGCATCGGGTCCTGATGCATGTGTGAAAGTGATGTGGCATGCGTAGACGCCCGTCTTGGGGCTCCGGGGTGTGGCCCCCCTACATGGATGGCACTGCCACCGTCACTTGGAGGGGGGAATCGTGCGCGTCGGGCTAGGGTTAGTCCGGTCGGTGGGCCTTCCGGGGGTAGCAATGCCACCGAAACACTGCACCGGGTCCTCTTGCATGTGTGAAAGTGATGTGGCATGCTCAGACGTTCGTCTTGGGGCCCCGGGGTGTGGCCCCCCTCCACGGACGGCACTGTCGCGGTCACTTGGATGAGGGGAAACGTGCGGGTCGGGTCGAGCCGGAGAGAATCTAGTGGTGGGTTAGGTCCAGACCGTGTTCGGGGATGTTCCTATGTGCTGACCTATCGCAACGAGGTGGAAGAGTCCACTGGTCAAAGCCCGTCCGGCGAAAGTCAAAGGGCTAGATCTCCTGATCAACGGGGCTTCGTGGTGGCCTTCCAGGTGTAGCTATCCACCGAAACACCGCATCGGGTCCTGATGCATGTGTGAAAGTGATGTGGCATGTGTAGACGCCCGTCTTGGGGCTCCGGGGTGTGGCCCCCCTCCACGGACGGCAGTGCCGCCGTCACTTGGAGGGGGGAAACGTGCGCGTCGGGTAGAACCGGAGGGAATCTAGTGGTGGGTTAGGTCCAGACCGTGTTCGGGGATGTTCCTATGGGCTGACCTATAGTGTCCACGTGGCAGAATCTGGTACATCCTGGCGCCCCACTATGCCGACGGTTAGGCCGTCGGCATAGATCTGAATCTATGCCGACGGCCTAACCGTCGGCATAGTGGCCACATGGCAGAATCTGGTACATCCTGGCGCGCCACTATGCCGACGGTCAGATCTATGCCGACGGCCTAACCGTCGGCATAGTTGCGCAACGTGGCGGCGTGTGATTGGTGCAGGGTTGACGGCGGCACCGTCGACGGCCGTTACGCGTATAATTTTGCCGACGGTTTATTTATGCCGACGGCCGTACGGAAACCGTCAGCTTAGCTACCTACGCCGACGGCTTTTCTATGCCGACGGCCAACCTTTGATATGCCGACATTCGAGTTGCCGACTAGGCTATGCCGACGGGGGCCGTCGGCATACCCCTACGCCGACGGTTTTTGGACCTATGCCGACGGCCCTGCGCCGTTGGCATATTGTTTTATTCCGGCAGTGGTGCGGCCTAGCTAGGACTGTGATCTTGCCGTCTACATTACCCCCAAAGCTTACGAATTACACTCGGATTAATCGACGCGTTCGCTTTTGGCGATCTCCCCACCGACAGTCCCCCCCTCCCCCCCCACCGCCCTCCGGCGGCTCCCCTCCACCGGCGAGCTCGGTCGTCGGTGGTGAGGGGGGTCGCCGGATCCACACGGGTGAATCATTTTTAAACTCTCGTAGTTTAGTTTTTTACGATGTTCATCGTCTTTGCTTCGGCAGTGGCGATGGCGGCGCTGAATAAAGTTTTTTCAGATCCTACTCCGACGAGGCGATCGGTCCTATGGTTGCAGATGGATTTGGAAACCAGTCTGTTCAAGAAAGGATGGCGTGGCGGCGGCGGCATCATCCTCGTGGTGGACCTGTGTCCTCGGGCTCTGCCGTTGCGACGGCGTTTGCTCCAGCATCGGCGCGGAGCTTGGGAGGTAGTCCAGCAACGGATGCAGATTGTGGTCTGCATTGGCGGCATCTGGAAGATGGTGGATCGTGTGCTGGGTTCGTGGTTCGTGGAAGGTAGGTATGGTTTCCTCATCCGACGTCTTAGTCGTGTGGGGATGCCAGATCTGGAGTTCGATGGCATGTCCGGTGTGTTGCCCCGGTCTGATTCGTTCAACGGTAATGATTTCGTCTTTGGTCAGCCACCATGAAGGTCCGCAAAGCTGCATATCAGCGATGGACACACGCCGAGCTCGGCTGTGGAGGTGATCCGTCATTTTTTCATTTGGTGGATGTTGTGGTGGTGCCAAAGGCAGGTGATGGGCGTTGGTGTCAAGCTCAGAGGAATCTTCGGTCTTGATTGTTATTTTATTTCTTGGCTGGTATTCCTTTGTTCAATGGCTACCGTTCTGCTGTTTTTTCAGTTTTACGAGGTCGATGGATACCTGGCTTGTACCAAGCTAGCAGTATACATCCGTCCTGAATTTGTTTTCCAGTCCGCACACTCTAAATAGCCTCAGGTCTAGTTTCAGTTTAGCTAAAAATTGTTTAAATGTTCAAATGCGGCAGCAGTTCTAATTTAAATATTGCAATCCAACTAAGTATTCAAATTATAGCAGTTGAGACATGAATTTAACTAGCACATAATACTAGTTGTCCCCTTTAACCACTCATAGATGTTCAATCAAATCTTTCTTCAGTTGCTCATGAGTTGCTCGATACTGGATTTGTCGATGCATTTGAACAAACTCATCAAATGTGGTCGGGTTCTGCTCTAAAAGTTCGATAGGCTCATCATGTTCTCAAATTCAAGAGCTACGACAGCATCCTCGCCCCCATCCTCCATGATCATGTTGCGCATCACACAACATGTCATCATCTCTGATAAGGTCTCCGGATCCCATTGTTTAGCAGGTCCACGAACAACTGCAAAATGAGCCTGCAGAACTCCAAATGTCCTCTCAACATCCATTCTCGCCGGTTCTTGTCTTTGGGCAAAGTGAGACTTTCTCTGACCAACTGGATTAGAGATGGTCTTGACAAAGGTAGACCACGGAGGATAGATACCGTCGACCAGATAGTAGCCTATGTTGTATTCATACCCATTGATAGTATAGTGGCAAGGAGGAGCTTTCCCTTTAGTCAGCCTAGCAAATAATGATGATGGTTGCAGCACATTGATGTCATTCTGAGACCCAGGCATGCATGCCAAAGAAAGCGTGCCAAATCCAAAGATCATGTGATGCAACTTTTTCAAGAATGATGGTAGGCTTCTTAACATGACCCTGATATTGCCCTTGTACAAATTTTGGGCAGTTCTTCCATCTCGAATGCATGCAGTCAAGACATCCGAGTAAACCCGGCCACCCTCTTGCTTCAGACATTGCCAAGATCCTCTCGGTATCTGCGGCAATTGGTTCTCTAAGGTACAGAGGTCCAAACACCGAGACCACAGCAGTAGCAAATCTAACCATGGCGTCTTCGCATGTGCTCTCAGACATCTGTAAGTATTCATCCCACGAATCAGCGGCCGTGCCATATGCAAGCATCCACACTTTTGGTAACCAGAGAACAGAATCCTTCCTACGACATCCTTCTTCAAGATGAAGTAGTCATCAAAGGACCGGACGCCATGGTAGAGACGATCAAAGATATTTTTTCCCATCCGAAAGCGCCGGCGAAAATTGTCACCAAATAGGGCATCGGGGGCAAAGTAGCCGTCCATCAGTGGGAAAGGGCCGCGTGCCCTTTTGCGATTGAGCACTCGATGACCCTTGATCGATCCCTTGAAATGGAGAATATGTTCTTCCACACGCTCCGCATTTGCAAGGACCACCTGCATCATGGTTGTCTCATCCGTGTAGTCCTCCTCGTCGGATGACTCAACATAGTGCTCGTATATCTACACCATATCCGAATCCATTGCTTCAAAGAAGAAGGGACAAAAAAAATTTGCACACGCATTTCAACGAACACTTGCCGGGCATGGTGACTACCATAGGGGACGGCTGGTACCTGTGCGATGGATGGAGGAGAGCTGGGGACCGGCGGTGGAGGAGAAGCGACGTTGAGCCCGGGTGTAGCGCTGGACGTGACGGAGTCGCAGAGTTTCGGAAGGGTGGGGCGGGGCGGCCGGGGTGGTGGATCGGTGGCGTCGGCAAGAGAGAAAACAGATCCAGAGAAAGATGGAAGAATGGAGGCGCGTGGTCCGGACTCCTACGTGGCTGTTGTCCGAACTCCCGGAAAGCCCCCCCCCCCCCCCAGTTGCTTCCGGTTTGGGGAAAAAGGACGTCCGGACAGGCCCGAGGACGTATACAGACCCACGTTGAATGGCAAAACACATCCGGACCATGCAGTCCAGACGATTGCGGGCAGTTTGACTTTGGATATGCCCTAAACTGCCGGGATTAACAAGTCTTTGGATGATATAATTACAAGGCACTCAAAAATTAACCATGACTATCTCATTCAACACCACACCTCCTTGTTTTTGCAGTCCCGCCATCAACACGGAGCTTCATTAATCCCTCCGCGGGGAGGATGGCATGGTTGCATCATAGACCATCAACATGGATCTTCACCAGCCCTTCCGGGCTCCGGACGCTGCCATCGTTGCATCACATGGCGTCACATTCAACCTAGCATTGGACACCACGTCCACACGTAACATAATCCTTTGCTCCTCAAAACACAAGGCTCCCATTAAAAATCCTATTACTACGGGCAGTTGCGCCACCATGGGTGGGGGGTGATGAACGTTCCAGCTATTCGGGTACTTTTGTGATCCACAAAGATATGTGGACGGCAAGAAGCCAATAAGTACAGTGTGCGTGCACAAAAGTGATTTAATTCTATGGTATAAACCAGAAAGCACCGATTTTAATTGATAAGCATGCAAAAGTCTTTTAAAAACATGCAAATAAAAAGTTAAGGTCAGAAGTGTCTGCTCCACCAAAAATAACATATTCAACGATTATATGGTACACAATTTTTTTTCAATCATAAAATGTTTTGTTTGTTATAAAAAAAAATTGTACAGAAACTCCTACAAAATTCACCAATTCTTCACGGTTGGGGTTAACTTGTCACTCTTTTTCTTCTTAAAAAAGAAAATGCATATATCTTATTTTGTGCCCCCTCAACTCAAATTAAATTTTGCATGGTAACATTGTTGCCCCTCTCACCCAATGAGAAATGCCCACTTTAGAATGATCTCACGTTTTGTACCCCCACATAAGCCACTAATTCATTGTTACTATTCTATTATTATAATTTTAGCTGATAACGAGATTTATATATATTATTCTAAAATTCAAATTTATAGTCTAGATGAAGCAAATTCTTAGTTTAATAATTATATTTAGCTGATAACGAGATTTATATTAATTATTCTAAAATTGAAATTCATAGTCTAGATAAATCAAGGTCTTAGTTTGAAACTTCTGCCATCAGTGTCGTAAAATTCGATCTGAGTAATGCATTTTTTTGTGAAATTCTCATTTACTTTTTATGTTAAATAATTTTATGTTTGTTGTTGTTCTTATCATATAAGAATGCTCATTTCTGTTATAAAAATATTTACTGATATCCAATCAATAGATTTTGCTTTTTGAATTAGTTCCATCAATAAAAAGTGTACCAAATAGCTAAGGTGTGTTTACTTGAATACCTGTTATCAAACATACTCTAAATTTATACTTGAGTTAAAGCAAAAATAGATAATACAAATTAGAAAGGGGCTAGAAGCTACAATTTGCTTTAGGTTTTGTAATGTCTATTTATAAATGATTTGGAGAGTTGGATGAATGTTCAAGATAAGGATAAGGATGACACTTGGCGCTATCCTATCAAATAAGGGATAATATACCAGCAATGTAGAGTATTTTTATCACCTAACTTTCATTTGGCCGTTCTACTATGTTCCACTTGAGAAAGGATTAAGTCTACTTTTTATCATGTAGGTTGTTGAACCTTCGTGCATGGTTATGCACTTTGGAATTTGGACATGTAAACATCATTTCCAAGTAATTTTCCCTTTGTTTCTTCATTATATAAGAACTTTGACCACTAATGCTTCTGTTTATATATCGTCAGTTATTACGTCTGATAATATATGCTATAAGTTATGAAATCCACATTTGTTTAGTATGTCACTTGAAATTTTACGCCATGTTAAAGCGGTGTTGGGTGACTTTAGCTTCGGCCCTCCAAGAAGGTGACCGCCACGGTTGCAGACGCTTTCCGTATCTTTCCCCCCGTGATGGTTCCGCCGGCCTTGTACTGTACGAGAGTTGGTGGATTTTTGTTTAGTGGCCAACAACGACCTTCACCATGTCATATGAAGTGAGTTGCATATGTCTGACTATGTTGTTTGAAAGATTTAATCGTGTAAGGCTGTCATCCCATGTCTCCCACATCCATTGGTGTATACTCCCTTGTATTTTGTTTCTCGAAAGGACCAATATTTTGATGTGGTTAACACGCATCAAGTAATTAGGAACGCGTCGCGGACACGTCCGCAGACATTTAGAGGGTCAGTTCTGTTCAACACACAGTTGTAGATGCTCTTACAACGCATTGGCAGAAGAAGACGGGCATGGGTCTTGGCGGTGGCGGACATGGAAGGGTAGTTAACGATTGGCCAGCTGATTGAACCGGCTTGAATGTCGTCGCACGCACTGCTTGAATGTCGTCGCACGCAGTGAAGTCGAGTACTTCTTGACATTCCCGTTCTCACCGTCGTCTTTCGTTACCAAACTGGTGAAGGCCAGAGGTCGTCTCCGTCGTGCTGCAAACCAAAGAGAGCAATGGTAAAACTAACGGTGCACACTAAATCATCACGGGAGAAGCCAGGAATCAACATAGGAACAAACATCTCTGCCAGATGAATGAAAGGCAAATCAAATTAAAAACGGACCAAACGATTAGAAACTGGGCCACAAATGGCCTGTGTACTCGCACAATTACCGAGTCCCTCTCTCGCCGATGCCCCCGCAACAGGAAATAAAAAAAAAAGTCTCTCGCCGGCGACGACTTCCCCCCCGCGCAGCACTACTAGCCTTCTCAGCGACCCTCGTGACAGGCGACGATTTGTACTCCAGTTGTACGGGTGATCCCTCGCCGGAGCTGGCCCAGGTGCCGCCCGCAGCCTTGATCCAGATCCGAGCCCACCAGGTACGTATATTGCTTCGTCTCATCCATCCGCTATCGATTTCAGTTTTGAACTCGATGTTTCTAGCCGCAACGCAATTAATTAGTTTAGTGGCTGATTAAGTTTAGGGTCTGGAAGGGGAAGGACAAGGTAGCAGTACTTCAGAGCTCAGCCAAAATCTGCTTCAGTTCAGGACTTCGGGTACCGAATGGGGCGGTGGAGCTAAAATTGAATGAAGCTTTGTTTTTCTGTTGTATTTACTATTCAATTCAATTCGCAAAACCTCCTGCTATAACCCATTAACCTGATGCACCCTGCATAACTCAGACAGAATATGGTCATCTTGTTTTCCCCCACAAAAATAAAAATAAAAATGGTCATCTTGTTTTGATTTGAGGAGGGTGAGGAATGGGGGGACGTCACGGTTCACGAGCCTGAGGGCATCGTAGTGACCAATAACGGGGCACAGCTGGAGTGGCACTAGGGAGGGTGTGATGAGGTAGCTAGGGGGCGACAGCAGCCATGGCAGGGCCACATGCAAGTGCCGCTCCGTGAGAGATCACCAAACACAAGAGCATGCCAACAGCAGATTCAGTTGACAGCAAAGGGGACATGGCCGCGACAGTGGGGACAATGGCAGGGCGGCAGGATAACTAGACAATTATATATTCCCTCCGTCCCAAATTACTTGTCGCAAAAATGGATAGAAATATATGTATCTAGAACTAAAAATACGTCTAGATACATCAATTTCTATGACAAGTAATTCCGGACGGAGGGAGTACTAGATTGATGGCAAGCGATGCATTGCGGTCGATGACACTGGCCTTAATTTGGGAGGATTTGTGAATCTCCCTTATAACATGTAGTAGCAATTGACACTAGGAATTGAGCAACTGTCTTATAGTTTCTGCATGAGCATCACGATTTTTTGACAACATTACATAAACATGACTATTCTCAAGTTCTGTAGATTATAAGATAGAAGTATGAGCATATAGGGTGACATATTACAACTTTTAGCTCCCTCAAATAATAGCATAATTGTACTGGCAGTCAGTCTTATTTCTTCAGACCATGTTCACCCAATTCGAAACCATTTGCTGATTTTACCCCATTTCACTAGAATACCTATTGCGAATCCAATGCCAAAGCCTGCCCCAACAAAAAGAAACAAAATAATATCAACATGATCTCCAGATGTGTTCACTTGTTCCTCATTTGGATTACTTGAACTGCCACATGGTTTGGAGAAAGGCGGTCCACAGAGCCCAACATTCCCTTCATATGAAGTGTTCTCAAATGTTGCAAACTGGCGTGCTTGGGGTATCCTTCCATCTAGTTTGTTGCGACACAAGTTCAGGGTGCCAAGAAATGTTAAATCTGTTTGCTCTTGTGGAATCTCCCCAGAAAGCTCATTCCAGGATAGGTCCAATGACTCCAATTGACACATCTCACCAATTTGTGGTGGAATCCACCCCGTAAATGCATTATGTGACATGCTTAGTGTATGTAGAGAAACTAGCCTTCCAATTGATTCTGGAATGTGACCATCCAATGCATTATTTGAGAAGTCAATTGCAGTTAAGGCAATCAAGATTTTCCCAATTGTCCTATATTGCCCTTTGTACGTGATTGCAACAGTGTAATGATAGTATCCATTACTGTACATATGACCTAAGGATTTTCCTGTGTCATTGGACTTTGCCATCATAGACATCAAACTCTCAAACCATCGTGGATCCAGACTTCCAGAGAAGTTGTTTGAGGCAATGTCAATTATTTGTAACTGTGAGAAGTATTCCCTAAATTGGTTATCCCCTGGAGAATAAGCAAGTGAACCATAGAATGTGTTGGATCTTAAAACAAGGACACGGAGAGTAGAAAGCCTACTCAGACAAGATGGGAAAGTATCAACCATCTGATTGTTTCCAATGTCAAGAACCTCCAAGTCTGAGCAGTTTGAAAGAGACCTGGGCAGCATACCTTGAAACTTGTTGCCATGTAAATCTATTGCCCGAAGATTACAGTGCTCGTTAACATTGTACGGCAATGTTCCTTCAAAGGAATTCTCCCTCAAATTTAATATGGCCAAGCTCATACCTTCTATCAGGCAGGATGGCATAAACCCACCGAAGTTGTTATGTGACAGGTCAAGAACTTCAAGGTTGCTTGCGTCACAAATTGACTGAGGTATATGCCCACTTAAGTTATTTCTTGACAACTTGAGATAAGCAGTTTGGCCCAGATAAGCAGTGAAGTTTGACATAACAGAAGAGAATCTATTGTTTGAATAATCCAACAATTGAGGATAATTGTTAACTGTTGTCATTGGGTTTGGCATCGGGATCTGGCCTTGAAGTCTATTGGTACTGAGATCAAGAGATTCCAAACTATTGTATGGGAGAACATATGAAGTGAGTTGCATATGTGTGAATATGTTGTTTGAAAGATTTAATTGTGTAAGGCTATCATTCCACTTCGAGATTATCCATTGGGGTATAGTCCCATATATTTTGTTCCTTGAAAGGTCCAACCTTCGGATATGATTAACATGCACCAAGAATCTAGGAATGGTTGACAAGTTGCAAGATGCAAGCCCTACTACCATGACTTTAGGGAGTAATGATGTCGTAGGTTTACCAACTTCTCCATCTACGACGGACAACCTATTGTCTGAGAGATGCAAGAAAGCGAGCTTCCTTAGCTTCCAAAGTAAACTCAACTGCAGTAAACCTGTTAAGTTGTTTGAGCTAAGATCCAGGGAGAACAAACTTGTGAGTTCAAAGAATGATGTAGGAATCTGCCCACTAATTTGATTGTCTCTCAAACTAATAGCTGTCATGTGTGAATATAGTGTATCAAACTCTTGTATCGGTCCAGAAAGTTGGTTGTATTGAAGACCAAGTGACAACATTGATGGAGAACTGAATAGAGATGACGGAATCTCTCCTGCAAATAGATTTTAAATGCCATTAACATTGTAGTGAATACAATAAAACACATATTCTGAAGGAAAGTATGAATCCCAAGAATGGAGAGATGTTTCATAGAGAATGATTGGACATTTCAACATTGAATATTGGTATCTATGAGCAATTAATTGATGTGCGTTGTGGCCATAGGTAGTGCGCAGAAGATATGTCCATAAAGCTTATGAGCCGAGTGCACCCGTTTATGTGAGATGTACATTCCAGCTTGATGAGATGCCTATCAGGGTTCCCCTATCGATGGTATATCCACCGAAACCATGTTTAAATTCTATTATGCCGGAACAGCGGGAAATGGAAGAGAATTATATAACATTATATAAAAATGTTGTGTTAGATGAACATAAGATGAAATTTGTATTATGGGATAGTATTAACTATCGAAGTATACAAAGGCTTTGCGGTGGATACTTAACTGCTATGAAAAGGAATAGTCATGTGAAAAAGAATGCTTCACTCCTCAGTTCCCATGACAATGCATGTGGTCTACCTTATACATTATGAGAAAAACAAAGTTGTATGTTAGCTTAGGGGTGATCTTATGCATAGGGCTGCCCACAAGTAGTAGAAAATAGTATCTCTTCTCTATCATGTATGTGTGTATATCAACAAGTCATGTTGATTCAAGCTTAAGGAAGAGTAGCCCTATTGTGGATGGTTCACAAGCTACATAGGTCTGTCCAAGCTTATGGTTATGGGTGATCTTATACACTAGAGATGCCTAGCGTATGACGCCCAAGTATGGAGATTTATTTTATTCACAATGCTATGTGCACCTTATTAAACACTGTTTATATGCCACACTCTCTCTAAAGAACATGACATTATCAAATATTCTCTTGGATCCAAAACGCAATAGCTCTTAAACTGTTGATTAGATTTGTGATCCATGTCCATCATTGAGTTCATTGTGATATGAGCTTCAAAACTAGACTCCACTTTACTATGTTCGGACAACCTTAACTTAGTTATTGTCTGGTTTGAGCACGTTCGTTACTAGATTATTATTGTGCCTAGAATAGATTTGATAAACTGAAGTTTGAGATGAACGTCAAAGGTCAAAACTTTGAGATGATTTTTTATCAGTTTGGGTGGCATATGAAAGATTAGGCTAAAACCCGTGGTTTTCTAAAACAAATCCAAAAACATGTGGTTATGGGAAACCCTAGCCACAAAACATGTTGTTTTGTTCAATTAGTTGTTTTATATAGTGCTAGACTTGAGTGACTAATATATGTAGATGCCATATAATAGCAAACAGGAATAATTAAGTACCATCTTTCGTTAAATTGTTTAAGATCAAGGCAAGCATCAAGAAAGTATCTCAATACCATCTAAAATTAAAATAGTGACACATGCAGTTCAATTGAGTTTCTTGGAAAACAACATTGATTTATGTAATAATCAATTGTCAAATATAGTTTTCTCTAACTTTATTGGTAACTATATTTTGTAGAAGCTTCATATATGCTATTTAAGGTTCTTGTTACATTTTGGAATGAACTGCTACGTGAAGCAATGAAGCACTAATGTGCTATATTATAAGTAGCAAGACCCGCACTTTTCAATCTTTGGTCATATGGTTTTGGAAATATTTTTCATAAATCCACAAATATTTACATAAAAGGCTAATTGTGAACATTTTGTGCAGCAAAGTTTCTTAAGTTAAGTTGAAATTAAGTAAATAATGCAATGTGAACAATTGGTGCAGCAAATATTTTCCATCAAAGTTGAAATGAATGAAATAATAACTTTTGTGCATATGGTAAGCTAAATAAAAATGATATTCTCTCAAAATAAATAAACATGATACCCATTAAACTTCATAAAATGAACGGTTGTCCTTGTAGGTAAGGGTTATCTACATCTTTGGGGCAGATAAATGTTTTTCAAGGTCACACTGACCAAGGATAGTTGACATTTGGATCAAAATTGCATTCCGGGAAGTGTTTCAATAACAATGAATTGCACACATGTACACATTGCTCCTCGATAATTTGATTTTATGTATTGCTCTTTAGATATTTTCTCCTTCGATAGTGACCAGCCATCCCATACCTAACCCGCGCCCAAACGGGTACCATTGGCCCCTCCAAGCTTGGAAAGAAGCCAACATGGCGACGAAAAGATCTAGGACGATGAGGCAACGTTTGTGGGAGGAGTAGGTGGTTGTGGGGGAGAAGACAAGGCGACACTGAGGGACAGGAGGGTTTGGATGGGGCAGAGGACGAAGATACAGGGAGGGAGACGAGAGGAGGAAGACGAATTGCTTTGTAGTATGATTGTCACACCTCAGTCGCTTCCATCTAGTCGTTTATAGTAAACAATTTCACTCGGTTTCTCGTAAGAGTTTGATTGCATGATGCCCCTACGGTATTGCGGAATAAAGTTTGATCCTGTGTGTCATTGGTAGACTTCCTTCCTCACAAGCCCAACATCTATTACGAGCATATATTGCAGTTACTCGAGAACCAAGTGATGCTTAGTTGGCTAGCAGCACGTGTCTGCGTGCACGCCCACCCTAATTTGAGGCCCAACCTCAGCTGAGTGGTCGAGTTCTTCTTAATAAAATTTGCCTTGGATACTACTGCCCATGGGTCGAGTTTTTTTTAAAACATTACAGTTATTATTCATGATAAGGAGATGCATGCATTCATTTTCGTTTGCGCTTCAAATATTTGGGTTATGAATTAAAACTTACCTATAAGGGCATTATCCGAAAGATCCACAAAACTCAGTCGAGTCAAAATTCACAATTGTACTTGGTATTCTACCAGAAAACCTGCACTCTGTTAATACTAGTACCCTCAGTTCGATGAGATCTCCAATATCTTCTGTTATTGGACTTGATAAACCACTTCCTGAGATTTCCAAGCTTCCTAGTGCCTTAAGATTGCCAATTGAAGATGGCATAGTCCCAGACAGGTCAGGTCCAGAGATTCTCAAGGAAGTTAACTTGGTGAGGTTACCAATTGATGGTGGTATTTCCCCAACGAATCGACAATACAAAATTTCCAAACTTCTCAAGTTGATGAGGTTACCAATTGATGGTGGTATTTTCCCAACGACTCCAAAGTTACTAATTTTCAAACTTGTCAAGTTGGTGAGGTTGCCTATCATCTGGGGCATTATCTTGGAGGAATAGTAATCAGAGAGCTGCAAGCTTTTCATGTTCTTAAGGCCACTCATCCATGAGAAAAATGGCTCTAACTCCCCTGAATATCTTGCAAAAGAGAGCTGCAGGTTTTGCAAAGAGTTGAGTTTCTTGAACAATAAATCAGTAGGTTGCATAGAAATTGACCTTCCATCAAAACATAGCTCCCTCAGATACAGGAGGTTGCTGAAAGAGCTCAACTTGATGCCAGAGAAATTGGTAGAATGTAGATTCAAAATCTCCAAAGAAGTCTCATTTGAAAGTTCTGGTAAATGCCCTGAGAGTTGATCATTGCCTGATACATCAAGCACTCTTATGTCCTTGAGTTGAAATATTGTCTGAGGAAACCAGCCACTGAAATTGTTTTTCCCGAGTTGAACAATACTTAAATTGAGAAAGTCCACAAAGAATTCAGGAACCACACCCGATATAACATAATTATGTTTGAGGTTGATCACGGTAAGGGATCGGAGACTTGACATGGAGGAGTGGATTGGACCTTGAAGATTACAATATGCCATGCTAAGAACCTGAAGACGGGGGACAGCTTCACCTAGACCACTGCACCACCCTTCTCCGCTACCAGATATGTCCACTCCGTCAAGGTAGAGTTCCCTCATATTAGTGAGGTTTGCCACTAAGGTCTCAAAGCTGGGATCTTGTAGTAGCATATAGTTATAATTGCCCATGTGAGGAGGCTGATATGTGATGTCATTAGATTCAATATCCGGTGTAGAAAGATCCATGATATGAGGCTCGTGAGCTTGCCGATGGTGATTGGAACCTGACCATGCAAACCTGAGCAAGAAAGGTTGAGGTAGGTGAGCTTGGATAGCCTCTCGAAGCCGGCTGCTGGGATTCGAGATCCACCAAAATCATTCATGCTGAGGTCGAGGTAGCGCAAGGAGGTGAGGTTAAAGAGAGCGGCATGGCAGCCATAGGTGTAGAGGCCACAACCACCAAGGTTAAGAACGGTGACATTGCCGCCACCGCCAGATGCTCCATCATCACAACTAACTCCCTCCCAGAGGCAGCAGTCGGTACAAGGTTGCCATGACGACAGTGTGGTGGTAGAGTAGTCGAAGATGAAGGACTGCTTTAGTTGGAGAAGTGCTGCAGCTTGGTCCGGATGGCAGAAGGAAGAAGCGGTGGTGTTACCATGGCTATGGCCATCGGAGTGGGAAGTAGATGCAGTTACCGAGTGGAGGTGTATTAGTATGAAGAGGGCAAGTAGGTGAATAGCACAAGCCATTGATTCGTTTCGACCTCTGAACTGCAACTAACTCCCGGGAGCAATATATAACATCCTCTCTTCTTCTTTGTGAGAAACATCATTATCTCTTTCACTAGCTAGGAACCAGTTATGTCTGTTTCCGAAAACAAAGGATCCTGTGTGGAAGAATCCCCCTCACGACACTGATGACTTTGAAAATTCAAAGTCAAGTCACCGCCACCAAGGCTCTAGGTCCTGATCAAGCCGCACCATCAGCTTTAGAAGCCAAGTGATAATCAATGTGCCGGATCTAAGAAGGCATACAAGTCAGGGCAATGGTGACTGACGGATATGTAGGGGAACGCGACAGAAAAAAAAAATCAGTACAGCGAGCACGCCCAGGATCACTATGTAGATGCATACAAGGTTTAGATCTGATCGTTACCGACTCGTAGCGCATCGGAAGTAGAGTCGATGTAGATCATTGGTGCAGATCCCCGCAGCTAGGATTTACAACCTCCCAACCGCGAGGATGTACTCCCTCGCCTGCCCCTCCCACAGTCCTCCGGGAGGCGGTCGGACAGTCCCCCGGACAATGTCACGGACAGCCCTTCGGGAGGACCCTCGAAACTCGGAGAGCCCTTCGGGAGGCACTCTCGAACAGCCCCTCGGGCAAAAAAATATCGAACCTACGACCTCTCTACGGGGTTGCACACATACGGTGTCATCTATCCGGCAGGGCTTCGCCGTCCAGAACTAGTTCCCACCGGAACCCAGACAGCCTTTCGGCTCTACGAAACTGTTTCGTGTGAGGGAGAGAAGAAAGGCAGATCATGCATGCCATTTGGTGAGAGAGTTGGAGTGAGTGTGGAGAGCTCCTCTCCACCTCTATTTATAGGAGAAGGAGGGGTGGAGGGGCTGAAAATTCAGCCACAAAAAGGGGTTCCTTCCCTCCCAAGCCTTCTCCAAGATCTTTTGGTAAAAGCCCCAAAAAGTGGCTTTCTAAAAAGCAACCAAAAAGTGCTTTTCACCATTCATGGAAACATTTTTCCGCGACCGTTAGATACGAAAATATTTCTGTAGGTCTTAGAACATTTCCAGTACCCACTAAAATAATTTTGGACGCGTTCCGAAACAATTTCGGATTAGTGATTTTCATCTGCGAAAAGCAACCAAAGCGGTTCCGGCAGCTCCAGAACATTTCCGGGTTTTTTCTCTGGAAAAATCCGAGAAGTTCCCAGAACAATTCTGGCACCCTCTAAGAATTTCCAGGCGTGTGCCGAAAACATTTTGAATTAATGGTATACTCCGAAACAACCTTTCGGTTTTACCAAAACTATTCCGGTGTTCTCTCTCCGGAACTTTTCCGTTGTCTTCGAAACTTTTCCGGTGACTTTCTCTCAGACTCCCTGTCTAGTATTCAGCAGATAGATGACCTGTAAGCGTGTGACCCTATAGGTTCGGTGAAGCATAGACATGGCCGGAATACTTTTCGATCAATGATCAACATCGGAGCCGTGGACACCCATAATGACCCCTATACCCACACGAATAAATATTCGAGTGAACCTCCAGTTGCCGTGTGCTATTCCTGTTGCTTCACGATATGTTACAAACACCCGAGGTGAGATTTATCGGCATCTCCATGGATCAACACTTGTCCACAATGCCAGTTACCTCGTTACCAGTTTTGTTCTCTTTTCTCGTTCCCGTGTTCCGGCATCCCTGTGATCAAATCACAATGTGTCTGGCCAGACGATGATGGATACCATAATACCGAGAGGGCCCAAAGAATATCTCTCCATTGTCGGAGGAGCAAATCCCAATCTTGAGCTATCAAGTCCCTTGACATACTTTCCCATGAACCTGTAAGCCGCCGTAATAGCCACCCAGTTACGGATGACGTTTAACAAACCCCAAAGTTCATGAAGCAAGCATGAAGAAACTCGATACTCTCATGGTCTAAGGATTATGTAAACGTTAACTTTCTCTGTGTTATAAACCATTAACTTGTGACGAATGTATCTCACAGCATAACATCAATTCGGGTCGATTCAACACAAGTGGTCTCCTAACAATGTGCCCTCAAAGTTGTCGGCATAGACATGCCCATGATCAGGAAAACGTGATCATCATGCAACACTTGAGCCAGTCTTAGAGGCTTGACTAGGAATACTTTTTACCGTTCATTATTCCACACGTGCATACGAGTCTTCCTTCGAGCCTCGTGGTTATTGTAGACTCGAGAACCATAGCACTTATGGCATGAAACATAAACATAATTAGGAACATGGAGATAAATAATAACATTTATTATTGCCTCTAGGGCATATCTCCTACAGACTCTCACTTGCACTAGAGTCAATAATCTAGTCAATGCTGATGCACTTTACACCTATGGCATACCGGTGTAAAAAATGCATCGCTTGTGGTATAGTCTTTGTCCAACAGACCTGACAACTTCAGGGCCGTGTGTCTTGTTGCATATCCTCGCGTTTTCATGCTTTCACAAAATACATATTTTATGTGGACTTGGCTTTGTATATATGTCAATCACGGGTCAAACCTTGATTCCTCAGACTAAGCTATGGAGCAACTATCTGCAATAGTGTCCCATTGACCAAAGCCATCTTGGAACCATACTAAGTTCATAAATGAACTATATGATTCAACATCTTCTTTGTCGCTTCCAAAGCGTCAACATACTTAGACTTTGTTATAGAATTCGCCACAGTAACCTGTTTGGAACAATTTCCAACTACCGTGCCACCATATTGTGTATTGCACAAAACCCTTAACTTAAATCAAAAATCGCATGGAGCATTGATGAAGACTCTATCGATGTAATTTCTTACAACGAGCACTTCATAATCTCAGCTTGCAAGAAAACATGTCATCAGTGCTACTCTAGTAATCAATGACATTTTTCACTGTTGTCCCATGATCAGCACTTTGATCACTTTGGTATCTATACTTGCAACAACTTGGGAGTATTGGACATATCTGGATGTTTTACATACCATGGAATACATGATTAATCCAGACACAAAAGTGTGTGGAATCTCCATCATGTATTTTGCTCATCAGTGTTTTGGGACACCGAGTCTTGCAAAACTCTTTCCATGTGACTTCGGCAAGAATCACTCCTCGGCATTTTAATGCTAAACTGTTTTAGCATCTTGTCAATTTGTATTTATTCTTAGCCCTATCAGGCAATTCTATCTCGTAGATAATTATGCCTAATATCAAGGCTACTTAGCCAAAGCACTCCATCAAAAAACTATTTTCAATGAAGTCCTAATTCGTGTCAAGAAATTTATATTATTTCCAATCAACAATGTGTCAAGCACACAAGGTTTTTAGAAATATAATTATGTTCCCACTTACTTTCTTGTAACCGCAAGTATCTTCGTTATCCATTGATGAAATCAAACTCTTTTGACTATTTCATCAAAAACGAAGATTCCAACTCCATTTTGCTCTCTTCTGTCGATTGCTGGAACTCTGAAGTTTGCACATTCACTAGCATCCTCTGGATTGACAAAATACCTCGGACTGTATCACATGCAAGTCCTAGGTTGTATTTCCATCATATGGAAATCCTTTTGGCATCCATGTATCATATCTCAAGATTGAAATATGTATTAATTGCTAGTTTAACCCGAACCGACTTTAAGCAACAAGTCGAGCTTTATGGATAAGACATTTTTATCCGTATCAGTTTATAGTTCCATTAATATTCGTTAGACTTCAAGTCTTCCAAAGGGTTTATCAAGATCTAATCTTGAATTATTTATATGGAAACTATCTCGGATTATATTGGCATTTAGCCAATTCCGGAGTCAGGGCCCATCAACGCTTTCTTGTGTATCATAGGTATATTGTTGTCTAACAACAATATCTCGCTTGCGCACCTGAGAGGTTTGCACGAGTTTTGCCTACGTTTTTTAGTTGCATGTTCGACCGAAGTCCATACATCTCATGTAGAGGCTTCCGTATCAGTCGCAGTAGGAAACTCTGGAATCACTTCCAAGGTTTCTTTCCTTTGAACTGATGACGAAGATACTGTTATCTTGTTGAGTTGTACTGTCCTCCCACTCACCTTTTTGCAAGAACCATTTTCTTCAAAAGCATACCATTCTTTGTGGAAAACTTTTTGCCTCGGTATAGTGGTGGGGAAATACCCAATACCTTGGGATAACCTACAAAGGAGCACTTGTCTGATTTGGAATAGGTTTGTAAATATTTTACACAAGCCCCATATTCCAAATGTTAAGAAAGGATATAACATGGTTGGGGTTACCATACCATGGAGTCATATCAACAGATCTGATGGCGCTCTTTTCAGTGTAAAAGCCGTAGTCTCTAAAGCATTACTTTTAAAAGGGATAATGGCAAATTGATTTATGTCATCTTTGATGTTACCATGTCATAAATGGTTTTATTACATCTTCACGGACATTCCACTCACAGTGGCGTTCCGGGAGGTGAAAGTTATGAAACCCCTTTCACAACTCATCAGACATTCGTTAAACATGTAACTCAAAATATTCCTTTCCGCAATCTAATTGTAGAAACACAATTTTCTTGTTACAATAACTTCTACTTCATTTTTGAAAACCTTTTGAATGATTTCAAAAGATCCAGACTTACGTCTCATCAAGTAAATATCCATATATCTTCTTGAGTCATTTTTTTAAGATAGATAAATCCACTGCTGACAACAACATTTATCAGACTAGATACATCAAAATGTATGATCACCAATAAGTTCATTGCTCGTTCCACATGGCCCGTGAATGATATTTCAGTCACTTCACTTCTCGGACGAAAGTTGCAAGTGTCAGATGATTCATAATCAAATGACTTCAAAATCCATCATAATGGAATTTCTCCATGCGGGTTTCTCCAATGTGACCAAATGCAGTGCCACACATATGTGGTATTCTTTTAGTCTTGCGACATTTAGCATCAGTGTTATGAATGTATCATATTACCATCAATATTCATAACATACATCCCATCCATGATGGAAGCATGGCCCTTATGTTATTCATGATACCGAACAACAATTGTTCTTTTATGAACAACCCTCTTGCAACAAATATTGTGCAATGGGCTAGAGTGTATAAAACTCTAAAATGAATTATGAAAGTAAACACAGAGGTAATATATTGTTATCAATATTCATAACATATATCTCATTCATAATGAAAGTATGGCCCTTATGTTATTCATAACACCGAACATCAAAAGTTTTCTTATGAACAACCTTCTTGCAAGATACTTTATGCAATGGGCTAGAGTGTATAAAAACTCTAAAATGAATTATGAAAATAAATTCATAGGTAATGTACCGAGTATAGCAACTTTTACTATGTTCCCAGCGCATATCCAAACCTCATTACTGGCAAGTCTTTTAGGCCATAGTAGTTCTTGCATCGAGTCGCAACAGAATGCAATCGAGCGGGTATCTCTGTGATCAACTCACAATACCCAAGAATCAGTGATTAACATGTTTAATCATAATTCCCAAGAACTATTTCTTTGACCAGCCTTCCATACATCAATAATTTGTATGACATTCATACTTGAGCTGGATATTCCAGTCTTCTCTCCTTTTTGCCTTTATACTTCTAACAGTTTAACTTTTAGTATTTCTCCTACTCTTAGAAGAAGCACCAAGCTTTAAGAGTGGCGTTAGCCCCGTACTTCCTAGGCGTGCAAGTCACACTAACACCCTTTGGACATTTCCTTTCTCTTTAAGTTGTTGTTTTATTCACCATCATCATATGACCGGCGTTCTTCTGGATCCCTCTCTCATCAGTCAAATGCCCAGTAAACACTTTACTAATACTTTGCAAACAAACATTGCTTTGGATATTACATATCTTTTATCCTTTGTCTGTCTCTGAAAATGATTTTCAGTTTCCACGAATATCACATAACTATCCCAAACTTTTAAAGTTCGGGTCTCATGGAAGCAAACGTTTTGCACTTGACCGTAATGGAATTCTAGCTTTTGGATCGAAGGACGAGAGTCACATTATCCGTAGCATTTGCGGGGGAATACCGAAAGCATGCGATAGGACAAAGTCCTTCTCGGCACTCTGGAGGACAATCCTCATATTATGTTACCAACCATAAAGTTTTAACCAGATATTTAACAGCTATTCAATTTTAATAGGGAAGGTGGAAATGCGGGCCATTCTTCTATAACTATTATGCATATAACACTTAGACAGTGTTCAGAATTAATTGCACTGAGAATTAAAAAAGTTAATTATACAGTGCGCTCCCACTCAAATCAATATCTCTCATAATTGATTTTGAGTGATACAAGACCCACGTATCAATTGTTCGCCATTGATGTAGATCATCACTGATGACGAAAATCTCAACTGGCAGGCCAACTTGCCAATCACATCTCTGTGCGACTCTTGTTCATCTTTCGATGCGTGTGTTCCGAGCTCATGACGATCCTGCCATGAACGTCAAGACAACCAAGTGATCTTGCTGCGAGGTCTGACCTCACCCGTCTTACACCCGTACAATCGTTCGTACCCATGTAGATCATGGCGCACCCCGAAAGGATAGATGCTGTGACGGTGCTACACTTGGGAGAACACTAACTACTTGATATTTTAAGTGAGAGATCACCCTAATAAAAAGCGACTACCGTGCAATCAAGAAGGCTGCATCAAGAGGGATAAACATCTCAGGCAATTCATAATAGCATGATATGGTATAGCCCCTTCTGATGGAGAAGTCTAGTATTTCTTCGTCTTCGGCATTTGCGTCGGTGTTCACCTTCGCGAAGATTTCCACCACCTTGTCGATGCACCAGATAATATTGCTATCTCTATAGCTAATAAAATAAGTGCATTACTTAAGGTTGACACGCAGGTCATTAAAGTGACAATCATATGGCTCCAACCATCATGTCGAATCATGACACGCAGGTCATGTTAGTAAATTTACAGTATATAGTCATCTCATACATAATCAAATTAATATGAGAACTGCTATACCGCATCACATGCACATCTCATGTCATCCTGCAAAACCAAGTTAGACGCCTCTAATCGGTTTATGCAAAATTTTATTTTTCGTGGCTTCTAAGGTTTCGAAACAAACCGAAGCTACCAACGTTCATCATCAAGTATGATTATTCAAGTCGCAAGATTAACTTTGCGGGGTGTATGAAACACGAGATAATAAAATCTCGAGCCCCATACTGAATTTCGCCATACGCATGACCCCCGTGCAGATCATATCTGCATTGCCCTTTCGTCTACGAAATTTCATCTTTCTTTTAGCTATGGTGGAATTCAATGAACTGTTAGCACTTCGTTTATCAATCAGGATCGCGGATTGCCAGAACTTTGAAACTCCACCATGCCGTTATCAAGATCAGAAATACGCAAATTTCAGGGAAGCAACAAGAACATCGGGTAACAGATTTCATCTGCTACCCGCACAAATAATTTTCAGCAATAGATCTCTTCTACTCCAAAATTATATTATGCAACACCCATACATCTCATGTATTCTAGATCGTAACCTGCATCTACGCATAGCACGGCTCATGATGCCACTGTAGGGGAACGCAATAGAAAAGAAAAAATTTCGGTACAGCGAGCACGCCCAGGATCACCATGGAGATGCATACAAGGTTTAGATCTGGTCGTTACCGACTCATAGCGCAGCGGAAGTAGAGTCGATGTAGATCGTTGGTGCAGATCCTCGCAGCTAGGATTTACAACCTCCCAACCGCGAGGATGTACTCCCTCGCCTGCCCCTCGGACTGCCCTCCGGGAGGCGGTCGGACAGTCCCCCGGACGATGTCACGGATAGCCCTTCGGGAGGACCCTCGAAACTCGGACAGTAACTCAGACAGCCCTTCGGGAGGCACTCTCGAACAGCCCCTCGGGCAAAAAAAGATCGAACCTACGACCTCTCTATGGGGTTGCACACATACGGTGTCATCTATCCGGCAGGGCTTCGCCGTCCAGAACTAGTTCCCACCGGAACCCAGACAGCCTTTCGGCTCTACGAAACTGTTTTGTGTGAGGGAGAGAAGAAAGGTAGATCATGCATGCCATTTGGTGAGAGAGTTGGAGTGAGTGTGGAGAGCTCCTCTCCACCTCTATTTATAGGAGAAGGAGGGGTGGAGGGGCTGAAATTTCAGCCACAAAAAGGGGTTCCTTCCCTCCCAAGCCTTCTCCAAGATCTTTTGGTAAAAGCCCCAAAAAGTGGCTTTCCAAAAAGCAACCAAAAAGTGCTTTTCACTATTCACGGAAACATTTTTCCGCGACCGTTAGATCTGAAAATATTTCTGTAGGTCTTAGAACATTTCCAGTACCCACTAAAATAATTTTGGACGCATTCTGAAACAATTTTGGATTAGTGATTTTCATCTGCGAAAAGCAAGCAAAGCGGTTCCGGCAGCTCCAGAACATTTCCGGGATTTTTCTCCGGAAAAATCCCAGAAGTTCCCAGAACAATTCTGGCACCCTCTAAGAATTTCCAGGCATGTGCCGTAACCATTTTGACTTAATGGTATACTCCGAAACAACCTTTCGGTTTTACCGAAACTATTCCGGTGTTCTCTCTCCGAAACTTTTCTGTTGTCTCCGAAACTTTTCCGGTGACTTTGTCTCAGACTCCCTGTCTAGTATTCAGCAGATAGATGACCCTTAAGCGTGTGACCCTATAGGTTCGGTGAAGCATAGACATGGCCGGAACACTTTCCGATCAATGATCAACATCGGAGCCGTGGACACCCATATTGACCCCTATACCCACACGAATAAATATTCGAGTGAACCTCCAGTTGCCGTGTGCTATTCCTGTTGCTTCGCGATATGTTACAAACACCCGAGGTGAGATTTATCGGCATCTCCGTGGATCAACACTTGTCCACAATGCCAGTTACCTCATTACCGGTTTTGTTCTCTTTTCTCGTTCCCGTGTTTCGACATCCCTGTGATCAAATCACAATGTGTCTGGCCGGACGATGATGGATACCGTAACACCGAGAGGGCCCAAAGAATATCTCTCCATTGTCGGAGGAGCAAATCCCAATTTTGAGCTATCAAGTCCCTTGACATACTTTCCCATGAACCCATAAGCCGCCGTACTAACCACCCAGTTACGGATGACATTTAACAAACCCCAAAGTTCATGAAGCAAGCATGAAGAAACTCGATACTCTCATGGTCTAAGGAATTAGGCAAACGTTAACTTTCTCTGTGTTATAAACCATTAACTTGTGACAAATGTATCTCATAGCATAACATCAATTCGGGTCGATTCAACACAAGTGTTCTCCTAACAATGTGCCCTCAAAGTTGTCGGCATAGACATGCCCATGATCAGGAAAACGTGATCATCATGCAACATTTGAGCCAGTCTTAGAGGCTTGACTAGGAATATTTTTTACCGTTTATTATTCCACACGTGCATATGAGTCTTCTTTCAAGCCTCGTGTTTATTGTAGACTTGAGAACCATAGTAGTTATAGCATGAAACATAAACATAATTAGGAACATGGGGATAAATAATAACATTTATTATTGCCTCTAGGGCATATCTCCTACGGGATAATGACATGAAAGCTCTTGCAAAAAATTGTATTTGCACAGAACTTCTCGACGATGTGTTTGCCTCTACATCAAGTTGTTCGGTTTATTTCTTCTTCGTTTGTTTTCTCCGTCCATTTTCACAGTGAGTGTAACTTTAAGCGTTTGTGAGCAGACTTTTGGGTGGCACTTCAAGACTGCACTTCATGTTTGTATGATTACCAATGGTTTGTTCTTCATTCATGATTACCGAATCTTCATTTTTGCCAACAAAACGAACTGACTGTTGCTAAGCATGCTATCTTTTAAATTTGTCAAAGAAAATCGTAGAATTTGTCACTCAACAAGTAGTACCAAAAAGAAAATATTAGAATTTGTCGAAGTTATATCAAGAGCTCTCTCTTAAAATTCAGGTATCCGTGTTTGAATCAAATGAAAACTATCCATCATATGTCCTCCTAGTCTCCTAGCATTTCCATATGTGTCAGTCGACTAATGAACGCGTTGAGATCAGGAAACTACTGTTTCAAGTACCAAAAGAATTCATCCAGCTAGCAAAAAATAGTGCCGCATCATACATGATATGATGACTATTTTGTTACATGGGGTGAAAGATTTTAGGATCGAGCATTTACTGAAGCAGTCACGATCTCAGCTCACTTTCACAATTTTGAAGGAAATTAACAAGCATCTGTCACTTACAACTCCTACTTGAGCTTCTGGTGAGCGTAACTGGCGATGGTATTTGACAGTTGTATTTTCTATGCAGGATTGTACATGGAGTTATGTTTGAACTCTTTCACTATAAGGCTCTAGACAATATCTATTTTGAGATCTGGAGATGGGTTGCTAACCAAAAGGTTCTGCCTCAGGATGCACAACACCGAGAAACTTAATAATAATTTCCTCTATTGATTTCTCAATTTGTGGCAGTTGTAACACATGCTTAATGTGAATTCAAAGCCCCAGTCACTGTCACCAAGTATCCAGTCCTGATCAAGCTGTACTATGAGTATCCAGTCCAAGTATCTAGTCATAATCAATATGCCGGATCTAAGAAGGCATACTGCTGGTCAGTACAGTGTTGATTGACGGATAATGACATGAAAGGCTTTTGCGAAGAATTATATTTCTACAGAATCTTTTTGAAGATATTTCGGCCTCAACATCAAGTTGTTTTGTTTATTTTTATTTCACGTGCTTCCTCCGGCTGTTCTTCATGATGAGGGTTACTTCAAGAGCTAAGAGAAGAGTTTTGGGTGGCACTTCAATCCCGCAGGTTCAGTCTTGTACGACTACCAGCGTTTTGTGCTTCGTAGTGATGTGGATAACAATACTTCAGTCATGAATATTTTCGAATCTTCACTTGTGCCACTGGTAGATCAAGTTAGCAGAGTGTTCATTCTGCTACTAACCAAAAGCAAAAAAGAAAAAGGTTGCTGTCCTGTACTGTGCACACCGCCTCTTTCGTGAGAGCAACAACAAGGAGCTAGATTTGTGTATTTCAGAAAACATGGGGAAAAGGTGTGGTCTGGCGTCGGAAGAATCTTCCTCGCGATGCAGATTGCTTTGAAAATTCAAAGGCCAAGACTACCATCAAGTATCCAGTCCTTATCAATCTGTACCTTGTGCTTCAGAGGTCAGGTCATAATTTCTTTGCTGGATCTAAGAGGGCATACACTACAATGTTGATTGACGGATGATGGCATGAAAACTCTTGTGAAAAAAGAATATTTCGACAGAATCTTTTTGAAGGTCTTTTTACCTCAACATCAAGTTGTTTGGTTTTATACGTATTTCCGGAAACAAAGGAGCCATCTGAGTAAACAAGTCAGTAAATGTTTTTGTATTAGCACTCAGTCTATGTTTACTGACGGAATAATCATAATAAAGCACCTGCGAAGAATTCTAGGGGCTCTCTTGGATTATCTTCTTGGCCTCAACATTATTGTTTTCTCTGCCAAGATTTTGATATGTCATTTTCATCTAGAAGCCCATGATTTCGATATCTGAACTTGCAGTAACCAAAGGAAAACGTGACACTACCGCCCAGAATCAGCGTAAATTGCGTGTTCCTTTCTGTTAAACATTATTGTTGAAGTTATTTTCACCATCATACCCTACATAACTCAAACAGAACGGTATCTTTGGCCACATCAACAATTCGATTAAACACTTCACTACGAATTACACTGTATCACCTTGTTTTGTTGGTCGCCATATATATAGAACAAATGTTTCCTACCACCCGGTGGTAGTTACCACCACTTGAGTTTTTTATGTTGTATGTAGTATCTATCAAACCGGGGAGTACGTACGCGTAGCATGTAGTATATAATGATGTTTAGGTAGTATATATACTATTTTTTAGGTAGTATGTATCATATTTTGAGTATGCTCTTTTTTACGTATAAATATGTACGTATTTAACAAATATAATAAAAACTATGGGCCAACTTGCAAAAATTTTATGAAACTCACTTTAGAGTATCTTATATATAGTATATGAACATACTCACGATGATAAAGTAGTATATATACTACCACAGGATGGTATATGGGACATGTGGGGTAGTTACCCCTGGGTGGTAGGATGTATTTTCTGTTTATATTTTTTTGAAGCACCATCAATGTTCCAGAAGAATGCCTATGACGGGAGAATGCCTTAGTGTACGCTCCGGTCCTAATTAGGGCTAAATTTTTTTAAATAATACACTTTTTTTTAATAAATTTCAGAAATATTACACCGTTTTTTTATTTTTTAAAAATAATACAGCGTCGGCTTACTGCAGGCCGACAGGAGCCAGTCGGCTTACTGGAGGCCGATTAGAGACCTTTCGTCCTACTGCAGGCCGATTGAAATCCTATCGGCTTAGGGGAAGTCGACAGGCCTCTCGGCCGTTGGTGGGGGTTCCTATCGGCCCACTGGTAGCCGACTGGGACCTGTCGGCCCACTGGTGGCCGAGTGCAACCTGTCGGCTCGCTGGAGGCCGACTGGAGCCTATCGGCCCACTGGTGGCCGACTGGAATGCCACGTTTTTCCAGGTTTTTTCATTCTTTATCTACTTCTTTTTTTTTCTTTTTTTCTTCTTTATGAAATGGATGAAACTAAAACTTTTTCCCAATTCACATGAATTTTTCAAATTCATGAACTTCTTTTTGAATTATCAATGAATATTTTGATAAAAATGATGAACTTTTTGCAAATTTCGGATTTGTTTTGAAAATATATGAACTTTTTCCCGCTTTCTAGTTCCCGCCATATTTTCGCGCTTTCTAGTTCCCGCCATATATTTCCCGCTTTCTAGTTCCCGCCATATATTTCCCGCTTTCTAGTTCCCGCCATATTTTCCCGCTTTCTAGTTCCCGCCTATATCTCCCGCCATATTTCCTCGCTTCCGAGTTCCCGCCATATTTTTGTCTTCTCAACCTATAAAACACACTCGGCAGTAAGGTGGGTAAGCAATGTAGTGTAGTGTCGTAGTCTCGCGAAGATGTCCGGATATCCTTTTGATCGTAGTTTTCACCCTGGTATGTCTCGATGTCTTCTGCATTTAGCCGCCAATTTCAGGGTTGAAACATATTAGTTCCGTGGGACAAACTCATCAGTAGCGACATGCTACTGAATGAGCTGGCTCACGCATTAAGTAGGTCCGGGTGGCCTTCCAGGACATTTGAGGAGATACGGAAAGAACTTCTCAGGTTGCATGGAAGATGGAAGAAGCAACTGCATAAGGGCGAAGCATTCCTAAAGGCTGCAGCAGAAGATACTTATTTATGGACCCAAGACAGCGAGGACGAAGACGATATCTTCATGCCGAGCACCAAGGCCAAGAGTACCGCATCGTCGAAGGGCAAGAGTTCTGCTTCGTCGAAGGGCAAGAGTTCTTCATCGTCGAAGGGCAAGAGTTCTGCATCGACGGAGGATGACGATGATGACTTCATGTAGTTTTTACGTTGTATGTTGTAAGTTCCGTCCTACCTACCGTTTAATTCAGATGTAGTTGTATCCAGTTGTTTGTACTGTCTTATTGTAGGAGAAGTATGTTCTATCTAAATATGATGTTGTAGTTGGCGCACGACGTTGGATAACAGAGTACTAAAACAGAGTAGGCATATGTCTCATACATAAGTACATAGTCATTTGTCTCATACATAGAATAAGCATAAGTCTCATACATAGGTAGATAGTCATGTCTCTACTGATAGATAGAAGCGTCACTGACGACGTTTGCCATGGCGCTCAGGCTGTGCATCAGGCGTCGACCATCCTAACCTGTGGGGTGCCCTAATGTTACGAGGAGGAAGCTCAGACTCGCCCTGGTCATACTGTGTTTCCTGTGTGGGGCCTGGTGGAGGAGTGGAATACATGTTCATCCAGTGGGTGTGCTGCGACATGTGATCATGTATGTTCTCCTCAGGATCTTGATCACTCCCCCACGTGGATCCGGATATGGACGCCTGATATCCGTAGGCTCCTGCAGGACGGAACGTTAAGTCATGAAGAAATAGGTCGCCTCAATTCATATTGAAAACAATAAATATGAAGAGACATACCAGTTGGCTCTGGCTGAAACACGAAGCTCGATGTGGGACCCTGCTGCTGTGGCTGTGGCTGAAACACGAAGCTCGACGTGGGACCCTGCTGCTGTGGCTGTGGCTAAAACACGAAGCTCGACGTGGGACCCTGCTGCTGTGGGTGCTGCCACGTCGAACTGCCAGGTTGGTCAGGAGGGGGTGGCCTGGTTGTCGGCGTATGTGCTAGACGTGGACGTGGCTGATGTTGGTGCGTGGAGGGACGCGGTGGCTGCTGCTGAACAACGTCGCTTCTCCGGGTGCACGTGATAGCCTCATAGACAGCTCATATCTTGTTCTGCAGGCGTGTCACAAAGGGCTGGAGCACAGGCCGGTGCTGAAGAAGAGGTCCAGACGAGAGTGAACGTCCAAAGGTGGACACATCCTCGTAGAGTCCGAGTGTCAAGTCAGCCTGAAAATTGTCAGGACGATTATCAAGTATGCACGGCAAAGTACGTGATAACTAGATGCATTACATAAAGAGTATATATCTTACCGCGTACTGCCTAGAGCCCGAAGTATCATAGCTCGGGTACATATCCGACGGACTAGGGTCAGGTATCTCATCTGGGTGAGAGTGATGAACGATGCGTAACCGTGTTCCGGTCATGTACCGCTGCAAGTAGCGATGGAATTCATCGAGATCAAAGTCGATATTCTCGTGCCACAGATTTGTGTTCGCAGTCTCCCATTCTGTAACGTACGGCTGAAGCCTAACAAGCCACTCAGCAGCTGTCCTGTGAATCCCCTTCCTCGTGGTCCTAAAATTGTGGTCTGTGTTAAAAAATTAACTAATGCTTCAAATGGACAATTGTGAAAGACAATGCAACATTGAATAAGTAGACAGTACCTGTGGATGTGTCCTGGCACCGGGTTCTCTGTAGGGTGAGGGGCCTCTAACTGCTGAAGACCAAATTGCCTCATAACCCTCTGCTGGGACATCTCGTCGACGAAGACATCGAAGATGATCTTAGATTTCGTCATCCAGTAATCACGATCTCTTGTGCATAGTTTAGACATACCGCCGGGGTATCTCGCCTCTATGGCTGCTTGATTGTAGGGCTGCCAGATGACCCCAGTGTATGCATCAAACTGCTAGCTCGTTCAATGCCGTGTATGCTCACCTAGTCTGATCAGCAGCAAAGCGTCTCTGCGGAAAACAAAAGTTAGTTTCAGCCATAGTGTGCACAAATAAGATGCATTAAATTATAACACGAGACATACCGTGCGACGTGCCCAACACAGAGCGAAAGTAGGCATGTCGATGCCATCAGCATCGAACATGGCTTCCATAGGCTGATCAACACGTATGTCCGGTCGTCCTATAGAGAACCTCTCCCACGACCACAGCTGGAGAAATAGAGGGCATCCAAGAAGGGCTGCCGTGTCCGATATAAGCTGGCAAGCGTTGCACATACCTCGGTATGTAGCCGCTAAGACCGCCAAACCCCAACTCCTCTGTGTGATCTGATCCGGAATCTCAGCGTTCGCGATCTCCAGTGCAATAGGGATGTAGCACGCGCTAATATTAGTAAACAGTGAAGGTATCTTCTATAAAACCATATGCACGACAACTGAAAGATATGAGGTAGGGGAACTAACCTGGAAACGGAGCAACCAATCATACTTAGGTCCGTGACGCTCCGATGCCAGAGCCGGAGCACCGGGAAAAACAACACCGAAACGTTGTGCCATATCTAGCTACCAACCAGGCGGTGCCTCCAATGGTCCTATGGCATGACCTGCCAACGGTAGTCCCAGCAAAAGTGACACGTCCTCCAGAGTAGGAGCCATCTCTCCCCAGCGGAAGTGAAACGTGTGGGTCTCAGGCCTCCAACGGTCCACTAAGCAGGTGAGCAAAGAGGAGTCGATGGCGAGGCGTTTGCATCCTTCCGTCTTCTCAACCAGACGCGCGAAAGGTAAAAGGCCGGCCCATTTGAGTCTGCATGTCAGAACAATTCAGTTAGTGTCTCCCATTAATATACATGCTTGAAGGAAATAAATAAAGCACGCACCGGTCAACCCATTGCGGGTGTATCTTCCAATATTCCTTAGAAGTGCGAGTCACCAGGGGCTCGAGCTTCTTATAAGAACATATCGCAGAACGATGCTTACTATCAATGTCCCGAGTAAGCAACCACATTCCAGCCATTCCTGCACATACAAATTTAGAACATAGTGCCACACTTAATACAAATTTAGAATATAGTGTCACACTTAATACAAATTTAGAACATAGTGCCACACTTAATACAAATTTAGAACATAGTGCCACACTTAATACAAATTTACAACATAGTGCCACACTTAATACAAATTTAGAACATAGTGCCACACTTAATACAAATTTAGAACATAGTGCCACACTTAATACAAATTTAGAACATAGTGCCACACTTAATACAAATTTCAACGCAGCCTAGCTTCTTCCTCTCCCTCTTACTCCTCTCCCTCCTCTTCGTCCCCGGTTGCCTCGTCCACGCCCAGTGACGAAAGTGGGACAATTAGTGTCCCTATGGCCAAATTCATTGCATAAAATGCATTGCATAGTGGGGCCTCCCGCTTCAGATTCATCCATATCATTCCGGATGCGCCTACACTGTCGTCTACCTCTACTTGTACGCATATTCTCTGGGTCTAGAATGTAACGCCTTTCAGCAGGGTTGACGGTGTTGAAATTACCCATTGATCGAAATCCCAGCAACTCACCTGTCCAGGTATTGAGGACAGACTCTTTCAGATAAAATGGAGACACGAACGATACTGCGTCCATTCCTAGCTGCCCGCAAGTAGCAAGTACATGTGAGCAAGGTAGGTGAAGCAACTTCGGTTTGTTGCACGTGCACTCACACGTTGGCCAGGCTTCATTTCCAATTTTCACCTCATGCGTCCTCAACTCATTTGCACATCCGAATTTTTTGTTACCTAAGCGGACCTCAAACCTTCTTTCTTGATTACCGATGGCAACTACAGTGTGTGACCTAGCTTTTTCCATCTTTTGGTGCATGTACTTCATGACTCTTTCACAGTAACGTGTGTTCGGGTTGTTCAAGATATGCTGCTCTGCTTTTTGACGTCTATCTCTGAAATATTTTACGGTGCCATAGAAAATACCCTCAACGATGGCTGTAAGTGGTAATGCCCGGTTTCCTCTGAGGACAAAGTTGTATGTTTCTGCGAGGTTGGTAGTCATGACACCGTACCTTGCTCCATGTGAGTGATGCAGCAAAGACCACCTCTCGAGTGGCTCATGCTCTATCCACTGCTCGAAGGTTTTAATCGACCTCCAGAGCCTTCTCCTAGTACCAGGTGGGTCAAATCCTGGCAAGTCACATAGCCCAACAGGCTCCTCCACGGCCGCTGTTCCTGTTGCTAACTGTGCAGCTACTGCTTCAACATGTGCCCTCACCGCTGCATCTCTTGCAGCTTTCCTGTCCCTAACGTGTCTCTGCGTGCAGACATTAAGTCTGTCACGTATCAAATTGTACTTCCATAGCTGGTTCTGCTTGCAGAGTTTTTTGAATAGATTCATCAGGCTCTTATTTCTGAACTGCAAGAAGAAATTAGCCCCCAGATGGCGCATGCACCAACGGCTCTGCAAGTCCTGCCATGGAGTTTGTTCCTCAGGGCCAGGGTTTGTCAGTGTCTTTATCGCACTGAGTATACCTGCATGCCTGTCATGAAGGATGCACACATTGGGCTTATCCTTCACAACTGATATTTTCAATTGCCTGAAGAACCATGTCCAACTTCCAATGTTCTCACTCTCAACAAAAGCAAATGCGAGTGGGACTACTTGATTTTGGCCGTCTTGACCAATGGCTGTCAGGATCTGACCCTTGTACTTGCCAGTGAGAAAAGTGCCATCTACACATATCACCGGTCGGCAATGCCTGAAAGCTTCGATGCATACACCGAAAGAGAAGAACAGTCGATGCAGCACCCTCACAGTTGGGAACTCTGGCATGAAGAGGTCTTGGATATCGACATAGGTGCCAGGATTCCGCTGTTGCAGTGTGTGGAGGAGCCGAACAACAGAGTCATATGCATCGAAATAAGAATCAAATCTCCTCTGAAGGGCCGTATGCTTAGCCCTCCAAGCCTTGCCATAAGAAATTCTGTAGTTGAACCTGACGAAGACTTTTGTCTGGATTGCCTTCACTTCCATCGCTTTGCTCTCGACTATCTCGCTGTAAAACAACCTCGCAATAAGCGTGGATGAAAGGTTGGGATGATCTTGAGGGATGCAGGGAATAAGACAAGTGTGATGAACTAAGTCACTGATCACCCAACTTGTGCCATACTTAGGGAGATAGCCGTGCACCCTGGCAGGACAACCTGCATTCTTGCATACCATTGTCAAGTATTTCTGACTGGACACCTCAGCTATGAAAACCCTTTGCGTGGACATTGCCCAATTTATTATTGCGTCCTTCAGAGCTTCTTTGTTGGGATACAGAGCACCCGTCGCAATGTTGTTCTGGTGATATTGCCAGGCAGAATCATGCCCATCGTTCACGGTCATTCCAGATGAGAAGTCATGATTCCATGATGCAGGATTCGGGACCTCCTCTGCATTTTCTTCTTCATCCGACTCGTCAGAATCATCGGCATGACCACGGTCAATATCAGTGTCTTCTTCTTCCATCAGGTTCTGCATGTGTCCATCTACCTCGTCAGCGTCCGCCTCGCCACTATAAGCCTCGCCACTGTAATAACCATCGGCATTTCCTCCTTCTGCCTGACTACTCTGCCCTGGTTCATAACCATCATCTCTAGCATTTGACTGCATCCCTTCACTGCTCTAGCCAAGATCGTAGCCACCCTCGCCTTCATGTGCAGTGACCTCCTTCACGAAGGGAAGCACTAAGGCAACAGGATTGCATCCCCTGCGTTCACAACCTTGTAACCAGCGCACCCACTGGGAGTCTCGCTCTATTGGCCTCAAATAAAAGTAAATGATTGAACTTGACTGTGTCCACAATGCATGAACACCGACGGTGTGTGTTTCAGTATTAAGCCCTAAACTTGTTGTCACCCATTCTTTCAACTGACTGACAGACCATGTTCGAGGGGCGGTCAGTGGCACCTCTATGTAATCAAATTCACTCAGATCAGCTCCCGTCTCAGTTGTTTGGACAGTACCAGAACCGTAGTAAAATACGAACTTCACTACATTAGACATCTCGGCTCACCTAAATTTTTTTCAACAATGAAAGACAACTATTAAGCAGCATGACAAACTAAATATATTAGCACTCCTAAATAATTGACATGTACATATATTACGGAGTATTACCGAACCAACTACAAATATTCACACATAAAAATTTGAACACTAAATATATTAAGGATATTACCCGACCAACTACAAATATTTGACACAACTAAATATTACCGGAGCAACTACAAATACTGACATCTAAATATTACCCTTGTATACTGACATCTAAATATTACCGAACCAACTACAAATATTCACAGAACTAAATATTTGACATCTAAATATATTACGGATATTACCGGAGCAACTCAAAATATTCACACAACTAAATATTTGACAACTACATATATTACGGATACTACCGGAGCAAATAAAAATATCCGCACACCTAATATATTTTACATCCAAACATACTACCGAATACTACCACCGGAGCAACTACGACAGGTAAAATATATGTTGAATTATACCCTTGAAGCGTGCGAAGCAACGACGAACGGCGGACTTCAATCACCGGAACCGGAGCCAGAAACTCCACCACACCGCCGGAGCTTCACCTCCACTACACTGCCCGAGCTTCACCACCGCCACCTCCACCTTCACCGCCACCACAACCTCCTCCAATGTGCTAAAAAAAAGCTACAAAAAAATGCTCACCACGACCACCACGAGCTATCCCATCAGTAGATCGAGGTTTCCCTTGCCTCCCCCAACTATCTACAATGCATCCACGGTGGCAAATCGGCAAAACAATGGCTGATTTTGCTGTATAAATGAGAGAGTTTTCGACTGGAGAAGAGATGAACAGCAACCAAAAACGAGCCAGAGGAAGAAGAGAAGGGAAGGAAGGAAGAAAAGGGATCGGGCGGGGCAGGCCACCCTGTCGGCCTGCAGTAAGCCGATCGGCCTGCGGGTGGCCGACAGGGCTGTCGGCTGGGCCCCAGCCACCGATGGGGAGCGAGGTGACGTGGGCTGGCCACTACTCGGCTGGCACATAGCCGATAGGCGACTTGTCGGCCAGCGATAGGCCGATGGGCTCTAATCGGCCTGCCGTAGGCCGAAAGGTCTCTAATCGACCTGCAGTAAGCCGACTGGCTCCTGTCGGCCTGCAGTAAGCCGACGCTTTATTATTAAAAAAAAAAAAAACCGGCGTAATATTTCTGAAATTTAATTAAAAAAGTGTATTATTTAAATTTTTTTAGCCTAATTAGGTGGGCGCGTCACACCGTAGGAGCCTCTCCACCACTAATTTGCTGAGGGTAAAAGTCTTTGAAGAAAAAAGTAACGTATTTAATTTGGTTAGCATCTCTGATTCACGACGTCCCGATTCTAAGGTTACTAATCATTGGCAGTAATAGGGATAGAATAGATGGTAATGAATTACTACATGTGCTTTACCAAGCAGTGAATCCCTCGGCTAGTACACTAGTAAATAAACCATACTTATATGTAGTAATGAATTACTACATGTGCTTTGCTCTCATATTGGTAGTAGTAATGGGGAAAGAATAGATGGTAATGAATTACTAATGTGATTCAGGAAGCAATCAATCCCTCGGCTCGTACTCCTAGTAAAACCGTGATTATATGTAGTAATGAATTACTACATGTGTTTTGCTCTCAAATTGTTAGTAGTAAAAACGATGGTAATGAAAGAAAATGTGTACAAACGAAAAAATTAGAGATGGTTCCTGGCGTCCGGTAAACCTAGTAAAAACATGCTTATGGTAGTAACGAATTACTGCCTCGCTATTTTCGTTGTAATGTACACTTGAAGGATAGAAAAAATAAAAAATGGTAGTAACCCAATTAATATTGTTACTATCTTCCCATAGCTTATTACTACACACCCTAATTATGTGACAGACCGAGAAGCTACAGGTGCAGCAGTAATCAGATTAACTTTGTTACTATATTCTCTGCTGATTTTACTATCATGCACAATAAAAAAAGGTGGTATTCCGAGCAAATGCATGTGTAGTAATCATTTTCCTACCATTACGATGCTTTCAAAGATTTTAGCAATTAGGCGGAGGGCAGCAGCGCTAACTTCCCGGCAGCAAAAAAAAAGTAATGCGCGCTGGGATAAATGATTATGCGCTCAGGCTCACTATAGCGTCCCTATATATATATATATATATATATATATATATATATATATATATATATATATATATATATATATATATATATATAGAAAGTCTATTCATCACCCAGGGTGCAGAATAAGTTATTCTTCACCGAGATAATCTTACGATCATTTCACAAATAAATTACATTTGAAATACGAATAATTACATCCATATTGATTCACTGCGTAAAATTTGACATAAGAAAAAAAAATATATGTCATAAGACCAGAAAAATAGCATTTTACGTACATTTTACACTATGTTTTTACATTTGTAATTTTACGTAACATAAAATATTTTTTACGGCGATTATATATTTTCTTACGTTCTCTTTTTACGTCTGAAATAAGACAAAATTTTCGGAACGTAAAATTACGGTGCATTGATATTAAAATAGAGGGGGGTGAAGAATAACTATTCCTCACCCAGGGTGACGAATAGTCAATCCCTATATATATATATATATATATATATATATATATATATATATATATATATATATATATATATATATATATATATATATATATATATATCATCAGTTTTTGTGTACAGCAAATGGCTATGCGCCTATACATTTGGTTTCAGCAATCTTCTTAATTGGCGCGATGTTGATAGAAAATGAAGAAATGACAGTTGGCATGATGCTAACATAATTTGTACCCGCGGCACCCTCCATGCACCATAATTTTCAGGCAGTTATGTAGTTATGGTAAGGGCATCTCCAACGCGGACCCTCAAACCTCCCGTATTCGTCCGGACCGAGCGATTCGGACCCTGCAAGCCATTCAACAGCGTCCCACATCGGTCAGCGAACCAGTCCGGACGTCCATTTTCCAGCAAACCAGGGGGGCTTTGCGGGAGTCCAGACACCAGCCACGTAGGACTCCGACACCCCGCGCTCACCCAAAATTGAGGCGGAGCCCGCGCATTTGTAGCTAGCCACACTGTTTCCTCGGCAAAATCTCCCTTTCTTAACCCTCTCCTTTATCATCCCGCCGCTCTCCACCCTAATTCCTGCCATTTTTCATCGTCACCGCGGCATCGACCAGTACAAAAAGCTGTCGGAGACGGCGGTGGTGGAGGATTCGACGATTGTGGCCGCTTGAAAGATCAACTCGGAGACACAGTAAAAACACCGCCTCAAAACGAAGGCAAAGGCGGCACCGCACAGGAAGCAGAAGGTCGGCTGGGGTGGTGGCCGTGGCAGCGGACGTGCAGGGTGCAGGCGTGGTGCAGGACGGGGCCTAGGACGCGGGGCGCCGTCGCCTTCGCCGTCCTGGCCGGAGCAATACAAGCCTCCCTACTTCTACGCTGCCCAGCAGCTCGGTAGGCATCCCCGACATCCGCCGTCGGGCACGTGCCTTACCGCGTCAACGTCAACGCGGCGCCGCTCCTTTTCTCGGAGTCTACATCGCGACAGCTTGTCCGGACTCCGTTCGCCGGTATGTCTCAACCGTGTGAGCCGGCGTACGACGACACAGACGTGCAGATGTTTGAGATGATTCACCGAGGAGGCGGAGGCTTCTACGAGGACGGGGAGGTGGATGACTCGGAGTCCAGGCAGCCAGACACGTACACCCTGTCCGGCACGTACACCCAGCAGCCAAATTCGTACATCGGCCAGCAGGAGCAGGAGGAGGACGGCGACGACAACCTTGATCCGAATGAATTTGCTGTCGATCCAAAGAAGGATAGAGGAGAAAGTTCAACATGAGGGAAGACGAGTTGTTGTGCGATGTGTGGTTGGCCACTAGCATCGATCTGATCCATGGCATGGAGCAAAAGGGCGCAACATTTTGGGCCAACATTCATACTTGGTTCCATGAGCACAAGCATTTCGAGCCCTACGTCGACGAACTCATCCGTCAGCGTGGGGTAAAGTCTCTCAACCATCGATGGTACATCATCCAAGAGGTCGTGCCCAAGTATTGTGACCATTTCAAGCAACTAATCGGACTGTGGCAAGTGGTGCGCAAATCACCGAGCAAGTAAGTTGTTATATGTGTTGTTCATTTGGTTGAATATGCACCTCGGTGGCCGGATATGCTCTATGTGTTGGTCATTTGGCTGGATTGGATGTGCAACTTGTCGACAATGTTTTACTTTGTAGCCTTCCTGTGCGTGCAATTTGTTTTGAAGTTGGGGAAGAAAAACTTCGTCCTCATGGATTGTTGGTTGAAGTTGAGTGGGTAACCCCAGTGAAATATATTCACTGCCAACTCCGCCAAGACCGCCGGCATCGGCACCGAGGAAGATATGGGTTATCCAACCGACCCACCAAAGGAGCCGTGCAAACAGGTTATAAGGGAGTTCTGAAGAAAGAAGTGAGAGAAGGAGAAGGAAATACGAGAAGGGCAGCATCCCAAGATGACAAAGATATTCGATAACATCTTGACAAAGAAGGAGGAGACATGTGTCAAGATCTGTGAACCAAACTCACATTTTCAGGGGAGATGAAAGAAGATGTTGGACACCATTAATTGGGAGGGTCTTGAAGCTCTGGAACTGGAACCTAAAGCATGCACTGATGCTACGTTACATGAACCAATGTGCAGATTACAGGCAGTGGCCAGAGCAGCAATCTGTACATGAACAAGATGGCTCATTCTGCGAATCAATCCGTGGTTGCATGGTTAGGAAGACTGAGGCTTTAAGTCCTAGACTTGATATTGGTGTTCGCATTATTTCTGGACTTATTTCAGGCTTTCGTCGATGTTTATTCAGTTGGAGGAAACGGTTCCGTCGACTGCGAGGCGCTTGCGGTGACTTCATAAAATCTCAAGATGCTATACCGCCCAGTCTCTCGGAGGTGCTCATAGAGGTAGGATACGCATGTGTGCGTTCATAGGAGTGAGTGTACGCTCATATATATATATATAGGGGTAGTTACCCCACATGTCCTATATACTACCATGTGGTAGCATATATTCTACTTTATCATTTTAAGTATGTTTATATACTATATTTAAGATACTTCAAAGTGAGTTACGTGAAAAAATTGCAAGTTGGCCCATGGTTTTTATTATATTTGTGAAATACGTATATATTTGTACGTAAAAAAGGAGCATACTCAAAATACGATACATACGAATAAAAAAGTAGTATATATACTACCTAAACATTCTTATTTACTACATACTACGCGTACATACTCTCTGATTTGATAGATACTACATACAATATACAAAACTCAAGTGGTGATAACTACCACCGGCGGTAGGAAAATGACTATGTACTCCTGGGAGTACGTACTCCCACTGCTCATATACCACATAGATGAATATTTTATACCTCTTTATTATTTTGAATATACTTCATTAATAATTACTAGATACCACAAAATAAGTTTCATGAAAAAAATCATGTGAGTCTACATATTTTTAAAGGTTTACGTATATACTGATTTGTTCGTACGTGAAAAAGGTATATTACAAAAAGTACGTAGCAAATGATATTTTTTCCACAAAACTCGTATTGGGGTATCTTAGAATATTTAATGAAGTATATTGACAATGATAAAGAGGTATAATCAATGTGTGTACGAGGTATATTGAAGATGAGAGTACATACTCGCAGGAGTACAGAAAAGTAGTCTTGATTGTAATGTGTTAAAAAAAAGATGGCTTGACTCCAACAAAAGCGAGAGAGAAGAAGATCGCGATCAATAGGGGTCTAGTACCGGATACTACAATATCAACTTTCTGAATTCAGAGTTTACTTTCCGCAAAAAAAAAAAAACAATTCAGAGTTTACAATGTTTTTTTAGAATCAGGTTTACAATGTTTCTTTCTGACAAAAGGTGGATTTTATTGGCTTAAAATGGAGCATCAAGAGAATACAAACACAATAAGCGCACACACGGCCTCTGCATAGTTAGGATGCACACAACCACGTCAACACACGCACACACAAAACACGCCGGCAAATAGCAAAGTCATGAAAGACTAAAGCTATCCATAGGCGGTGAAAAGAATACAAAAAAAAAAAACCTCAACGCGATCAGATCCGCCGCAATCGACAAACTACAACGATGACCATATCCACACCAATCATCTCATGACAACACACAGACGGCGAGGTCCTTCAACAGCAACGCCTTCAGAAAGGGAGCTACGCTCAACCACCACCGTCACCGGATCCAACCACCCAAGGTTAGAATCTATGTTTCACCCAAGAGAACCAGTCCGAACATATCCGAGCAATGCCTTCAACAAGATAACGATGTAAAAACAATGCCATTACTAGGTATAACCAATGCAGTTCAGACCAGGACTTTCACCTTGGAGCTCAAGAGTGGCTACTCGAGTAACACCACCACCAACGTCACTTATGTTTTGCCTCCACCACTTTTCCGCAATCCCAGCAGCTACATGCGGTGTGGACCACCATCGCAGGGCAAACATCCCTCTGTGTCAAGCTGTCGTTCATAATTTGTATCTCCCGGCCAAAGTCAACCATCGGATCCGAAAGAAGGAACCTCACAAAGATCTTTCGATGGCCACCTATGGAGTTTCGTCAACAATGAAGTCTGGTTGTGAGGGCGCCCGAAGCCGAGAAGCTGACACTCGTACAATGTTGCACGACCATGCGCCGGATCAGCAGCGCCTCCAAGCAGAACCACCCCTCCGGGAAGCTGTGCCTCCACGCGACCATTGGGGGAAGTAGGGTCGTCGCCCAAGCAGGTGAGGAAGCATGAGGTGCGGTTGCGAGGGCAGATCGAAGACTCCAGATCGACGCTGGCCATGGCAGCAAGATTCAGGACGAGGCAAAGAACCGCATGTCTAGGCTGCCACAACCCTCGCGCCAATGTCGCGCAATGGCCGCCCGGTCTGGGTAAATGGTTGTTGCAATTGCTGGAATCTCTATGATCTAGAGGAGCAGGCCCCGCCGCCACCGTGCTCGCCGGCGGCGGCGAGGAGTAGTAGCGGACGAGGGGAGACCGGCGGCTATGGCTGGGGACGCCCTGGTGTCGCCCATGAGCGACACGGGAGCGAGATCCTGTTTTCTCGGGAGGAATGCGACTTAAAGTACTTTCTACAATGT
This sequence comes from Elymus sibiricus, assembly GCA_039707655.1. Lineage (NCBI taxonomy): Eukaryota > Viridiplantae > Streptophyta > Magnoliopsida > Poales > Poaceae > Elymus > Elymus sibiricus. Next base: position 444,675,626 of record CM077668.1, read on the forward strand.
TTTTTTAGACCAGCCCAACCCTCCCAACCCTAGCCGCCCCCCGGCCTCACCCCTTCACCCTCCCTTCCTCGCCGCCGCCTGAGGCAGCCGCCGGGCAAGCCCGGGGCGCCAAGGATGGTGGCGGCGGGGCCTCGGCTGCCCTGCCTCTGCGTGGGGAGCCCCGGATCTGGAGCGGCGGCTCCATTGGCGAGGCACGGCAGGCTAGCAGCCGTGCGGGCGATGGATCTGGCGTCCCGGCCGCGCGGGCGGCGGGATTCGGTGGTCGTTGGCGGCCGGCGGCGGCTTCTGCGGTGGCCGGTGCGCGCGATCTGGCGCCTCCCCTCCTCCCCTGTTCGGCGTGCGGGCCAGCCTGGTCGGGCCGCGCTTCCTTAGGTCGCCGGTTCTGTACAGGAGGCGCTGCTGGTGGCGGGGATCTAGTTCGGGCGAAATCCCTGACCGGCCATGGCCGACCGCGTCGACGGCGACGCCTGAGAGCGCCGTTCCCCTCATTGGAGGCGTCGGTATGGACTGATCCCCTCACTTCCCCTTCCCCTAGGTCTCTCGGACGAAAGCCCTAACTTTGTTGGGCGGCGGCGGCGCTCACGGCGCCGTTCCCTTCTTGAAGGCGCCGCTTTGGGAACCTTGGGGCTGGGTGGCGCTTGTGGGTGGCGGGCGACTGCGGTGGTGCGGCCCTATCCTAGCATGGATCTGCGTCCGTTGCTTGGAGATGGACTCGCGTAGGTGGTGGTCGTCGTTTGGCGTCATGGTGGCGTCGACGACGGAGGCACCTGCCAAGGCTGGCACCTCAATCTGCTCTGAAGATGGACCAGTGGAAGATGGCGGCGACGACACATGTGAGTGCGTCGGACCGGTTTGTGCCCCGGACCCGGTATGTGGCTCGGCCGGGGCCTCCGGCTTTAGATGTTAGGCTTAGGTGAGAGGTCTGGGTATTTGGCCCAGCTTGCACCCCTTCATCATATGGATAGGAGTAGCGGCAGATATTGCCAAGATGGCAGATTCAGGCATTTTGTTGTACTACTTTGTAAGGTCCTCGAGAATAACCAATAAAATGGCCGAATGCATCTCCCAGATGCAGAGGCCGGGGGTCATCCTCCTTTTCTAAAAAAAAACAATGTTTTTTTAGGCAAATCACATTTACAATGTTGTTTTGCAAACACGACAGTTCAGTGTTGCCACACACCCTCTCACGGGCTTAACTGGGCCACCAATGGACTGTCTACTCGCCCATTACCGAGTCTCTCGCTGATGCCCACGACAGGAAAAAAAAGGTCTCTCGCTGGGCTGGAGGGGGGAAAAACAGAAGTGCGCCCTTCCTCGCGTCAACGACGATGGTGGCGACGGCTTCCACACCCGCAGCACTATCAGGCTGCTCAGCGACCCTCGCGACGGCGACGATTTCTAGTCCAGGTGTAGGGGTGATCCCTCACCGGAGCTCGCCGGGGTGTCGCAGCCTTGTATCGGATCTCTCGCCGGGGTGATCCCTTGCCGGAGCTCGCCGGAGTGCCATAGCTCAGCAAAAATATGTTTCAGATCAGGTACCGAATCAACTGGTGCATCAGACATGCCGTTTGGTGCTACAGTATACTAGTATAGTTTAGCATCATATATGTGGCATGATCATTTTTTTTTTTTTGGGATGACATGATGATTATTTTGTTATAGAGGGCCGAGGATTTGGGGATACGGTGTTTACTGAAGCATGAAAGGTTGCGGCTCGTTTTCATAAATACTCAATTTGGGCTGAAGCTCGTTATCCGGCATCATGTTAAGGCGCATTTGTCTATCCTTTTTTTTTTGTAAATTAAAAAGTATCTCTGTCACTTAATTCCTGGTTTAGTTGCTGGGGAGCAATAAGTGGTATTTTCCATTCCGATTGTGTGAAGACTGCAGAGCGCATGAAACCACTTGACACCAACAGACTTACAAACAGAACAATCTCACATCAATTTCGGAGTTGCGACCCAAACTGTCCTTCACAGTAGGAAATACTAGCAATCTATGAACTCAAGTCCACAACACTAGCACAAAAGCTGCTACGACAAACAATTGATCAAAATTCCCATCACAGTGATGACAAGATCCTGATATTTGAATTTGCACAGATAGAAAATGGGGCGGTGGAGTAAAATGGAATGAAGCTTTGTGTTTTTCTGTTGTATGTACTATTCAATTCAAGTTGCAAAACTTCCTGCTACAACCCATTAACCAGATGCACCCAGAATAACTCAGACATAATATGGTCACCTTGTTTTGATCTGAGGGGTGTGGGGGATGGGGAGAGGTGACGGTCCAGGAGTCTGAGGGCATCGTAGTGACCAACAACGGGGCACAGCTGGAGCGGCACTAGGGAGGGTGTGATGACAAGCAGCTACCGGGCGCAGCAGCCAGGTCCATGGCGAGCCACATGCGAGTGTCGTTCCATGCGAGGTCACAGGCACAAGAGCATGCCTGCAGACAATGCAGCTGATGGCTCCTCCCAAAGTTATTAAAAGCTTGAACACCTCATTTTGCAAGGTCTCTGACAAGGACACCACTGAAGAACTGCTCAGCAAGAAGACTAAGAAGAGCAAAAGTTGTAACACAGCTATGGAAGGCAACAAGAACACCAAGGAACAGAGCAAGAAGTGGATCTAGTTCTACCCCACTAGATCACTAGTTGTTTTCACTTGTACCATCTATGCTGTCAGACTGTACTGCTTTTGCCATTATGATATGTAAGAGTGTGTTGAACTTATGCTGCTATGACTCTGTAGTCTGTACTGACTGGTATGATATGTAAGAATGGGTTGAACTTATGCTGCTATGATACTGTAGAGAATGATCGATCTGTTGCCTTACACAGCCATGGTATATGCATGTCAGGAAAATGCTATGTGATATTCAGACTGGACAGATATGTGAGTCACAGTACCTCACATACGATATCTCTAATATGAATAGGGATTGGAACATTCTTAACTGGAACATTAGATGTATTAATGACCCCAAGAAATGGAAGGCTTTGGCAAACAAAATTGAAGAATCCCAGTGCTCTATCATTTGTTTGCAAGAAACAAAAAAGGAATTATTTGACAGCTCATATCTCAAGAATTTCTCTCCCAGGAGGATCTCTAAATTTGCATTCCTCCCATCAGTAGGTGCATCTGGTGGTCTGCTAATTGCATGGAATGAATAGTTGTTCACTGGTCAGGTCCATCATGTCAATGAATTCTCCCTATCTATTAATACGTCTCCGACGTATCTATTTTTCCAAACACTTTTGCTTTCGTTTTGGACTCTAATTTGCATGATTTGAATGAAACTAACCCGGACTGACGCTGTTTTCAGCAGAATTGCCATGGTGTTGTTTTTGTGCAGAAATCAAATTTCTCTGATTTGGACGAAACTTTTTGGAGAATTTTTATGGAATATATAAAAATTATTGGCGCAAGAATCAACAGAAGGGGGGCCACCTGCTGCCCACAAGGCAGTAGGGCACGACCCCCCCCTAGGGCGCGCCATAGTGCCTTGTGGGGCCCAGAGGCGGCCGACTGACCTAATTCCAACGCTATAAATTCTCTTTCCCTGAGAAAAAAAATAAGAGAAGAAGTTTCATCACGTTTTACGATACGGAGCCGCCGCCACCTCCTGTTCTTCATCGGGAGGGCTGATCTGGAGTCCGTTCGGGGCTCTGGAGAGGGGGATCCGACGCCGTCGTCATCATCAACTATCCTTCATCACCAATTTCATGATGCTCACCACCGGGCGTGAGTAATTCCTTCGTAGGCTTGCTGGACGGTGATGTGTTGGATGAGATTTATCATGTAATCGAGTTAATTTGTTAGGGCTTTGATCCCTAGTATCCACTATGTTCTGAGATTGATGTTGCTATGACTTTGCTATGCTTAATGCTTGTCACTAGGGCCCGAGTGCCATGATTTCAGATCTGAACTCGTCATGTTTTTATGAATATATTTGTGTTCTTGATCCTATCTTGCAAGTTATATGCACCTATTACGTGTCATGATCCGCATACCCCAAGATGACAATAATTGGGATTCTTTTCGGTGATTACCGTAGTTTGAGGAGTTCATGTATTCACTAAGTGCTAATGCTTTGTTCCGGTTCTCTATTAAAAGGAGGCCCTAATATCCCTTAGTTTCCTTAAGGACCCCGCTGCCACAGGAGGGTAGGACAAAAGATGTCATGCAAGTTCTTATTATAAGCACGTATGACTACATACGGAATACATGCCTACATTACATTGATGAATTGGAGCTAGTCTGTATCGCCCTAGGTTGTGACTGTTATATGATGAATATCACCCAACATAATTATCATCACCGATCCAATGCCTACGACTTTCTCATATTGGTTTCTGCTAAGTTACTTTGTTGCTACTGCTTTACACTTGCTACAAAACTGTTACTGTTACTGTTGCTGTTACTATTGTTACTCTTGCTACTGCTACCAAATCTATCATATTACTGTGCTACTAAATACTTTACTGCAGATATTTTATCTCCAGGTGTGGTTGAATTGACAACTCAACTGCTAATACTTGCAAATATTCTTTGACTCCCCTTGTGTCGAATCAATAAATTTGGGTTGAATACTCTATCCTCGAAAACTTTTGCGATCCCCTATACTTGTGGGTTATCAAGACCTTTTTTCTGGAGCCGTTGCCGGGGAGCAAAGCTCTATTTGTTGAGTCACTTGGGATTTATATCTGTTGATCACTATGAAGAATCTGAAAGACGCTAAGACCAAGATCGTTCCCTCTAAGACGAGGGGAGGTAAGGAACTGCCATCTAGCTCCGTACTTGATTCACCTTCTGTTTTGAGTAGGCTTGTGATACCACCACCTGCTATTCATTCTGATATGTCACAAGTTATTGATGATACTACTTCTGCTATGAATGATACTTATGATGATGCTAGTACTATGCTTGATAACACTGTGCCACTTGGTGATTTTCTTGATTAACAACTTGCTAAAGCTAAAAAATTGAGAATGCTAAGAATGTTGAAACTCTTGAAAACTATGATTCACCTATTATGCCTAGCTCTCCTACTAGAGTTGAATCACCTGATGAACATGTCCTTGATAAGGAGACGGCTAGAGCCATTCTTGCTTGTAATGATAGAGATGAGGTTATAAAATTGCTTGCTGAAATGAAAGAAAAATCTATGAGGGAGAGAATGAAATATGATCCTAAGTTTGCCGCCTCTCCCATATTCGTTACTGATAAGGATTATGAATTCTCTGTCGACCCTGAGTTAATTACTTTGGTTGAATCTGATCCTTTTCATGGTTATGAAACTGAAACTGTTGTGGCACACCTTACTAAGTTGAATGATATTGCCACCCTATTTGCTCATGAGGAAAAAATTCGCTATTACTATATCCTTAAATTGTTTCCTTTCTCATTAAAGGGTGATGCTATGAAATGGTTTAATACTCTTGCTCCTGGTTGTGTGCGTAGTCCCCAGGATATGATATATTACTTCTCTGAAAAATATTTTCCTGCTCATAAGAAACAAGCTGCTTTACAGGAAATATTTAACTTTGTGCAAATTGAAGAAGAGAGTCTCCCTCAAGCTTGGGGGAGACTTCTCCAATTACTTAATGCTTTGCCTGGTCATCCTCTTAAGAAGAATGAAATACTTGATATCTTTTATAATGGACTAACCGATGCTTCTAGGGACTACCTAGATAGTTGTGCTGGTTGTGTTTTCAGGGAACGAACTGTTGGGCAGGCTGAAGAATTACTGAATAATATATTGAAGAATGATAATGAGTGGACACTTCCTGAACCACCACCTATGCCAACTCCGAAGAAGAGAGGTATTCTATTCCTTAGTCCAGAAGATATGCAAGAAGCTAATAAATCTATGAAGGAAAAATGTATTAAAGCTGAAGATGTTAAGAATTTACCACCTATTGAAGAAATACATGGGCTCGACATCCCGACAAAGGTAGTGGAGGTAAATTCTCTCAATAGATTTGATGAAGGTGATATTCCGTATAATAAATCTGCTAGTCAATGCCTGTATGAATTTGATAATTACATCATTAAACAGGAACACTTTAATATGTATGTTAGCAATCAACTAAAACAGAATGCCATCATGATTGAACGCTTGATTGATTTGATGTTTAGAATTGCTAATGATGTTAAATGCTTGAGTAAACATGCTTCTATGGTTCAGACTCAGCTAGAACAAATTGCTAAATCACAAAATGATTTGCTTGATGAGATGTATAATAAAAAGAATGATCATGTTGTTAGAGTTGTTACTAGAGGAGGAGGAATGACTCAGGAACCCTTGTATCCTGAAGGTCATCCGAAAAGAATTGAACAAGATTCCCAAAGAAATAATATTGATGTTCCTAGTCCATCTAAGAAGAAAAAGAAAAAGAAAAATGATAGGACTTTGCATGCTTCTAGTGAACCTGAGGGGGAAAAGCCTCCGGAGAATCATAATGATGTTTCTATTTCTGATGCTGAGACACAATCTGATAAGGAACATGCACCTAGTGATAATGATAATGATAATGATAATGAAAATGATGTTGTTCATGTTAATGCTCAACTAGATAATGATGTAGAAATAGAACCTGCTGTTGATCTTGATAACCCACCTCCTAAGAATAAAATATATGATAAAAGAGAGTTTGTTGCTAGAAAACATGGAAAGGAAAGAGAACCATGGGTTCAAAAACCTATGCCTTTTCCTACTAAACCATCTAAAAATAAGGATGATGAAGACTTTGAGCGCTTTGTTGAAATGCTTAGACCTGTCTTTTTGCGCACTCGCTTGATTGATATGTTGAAAATGTCTCCTTATGCTAAATACATGAAGGATATTGTCACTAATAAAAGAAAGATACCTGAAGCTGAAATTTCCACCATGCTTGCAAATTATTCTTTTAAGGGTGGAGTACCTAAAAAGTTAGGAGATCTGGGAATACCCACTATACCATGCTTCATTAAAAGAAGTTATGTTAAAACTGCCTTATGTGATTTGGGAGCCGGTGTTAGTGTCATGCCTTTCTCTTTATATAGAAGACTTGATTTGAATAAACTCACACCTACTGAAATATCTTTGCAAATGGCTGATAAATCTAGTGCTATACCCATTGGAATTTGCGAGGATATTCCCGTTGTTGTTGCAAATGTAACTATTTTAACGGACTTTGTTATACTTGATATGCCCGAGGACTACAATATGTCAATTATCCTTGGAAGACCCTTTTTGAATACCGCAGGGGCTGTTATTGACTGCAACCAAAGCAAGGTCACTTTTCATGTCAATGGTAATGAGCATACGGTTTATTTCCCGAAGAAACAAACTTCAGTGAATGGTATCAACTGTATTGAAAAGGTTTCGACAATCACTATTGGGTGATTCAAATTTCCTCTTCCTACTGTCAAAAAGAAGTATGAATTTCTCATTGTTGGGGAGATGTATATCCCCGTTGAGGTAACTTAGTGTTATACGAAAATTCTTCGGTTTCATGTCATTCGGAAATAGTTTGTTAATAAGACTTGATCAACCTTATTAATAGATTCTTTCTGGAGGGCATGTGGTTGATGAATTTAGTAAGCACAACTTTTTGTACCTACCTTTTGCTCTCTATTAATTATAGTTAAATAAAATAAAATGCCATGATTATCCTGTTTTCTGAATTACCCGTGCAATAAAAAATGGCTTAAAAATAAAAGTGCTCAGAATGCAATAAAATTTTGACATGATTTTTTTCTGGAATATATAAGAATTTTTGGTACTCAGAACCACCCAGGGGGATGCACCTGCTGCCCACAAGGCAGTAGGGCGCGGCCACCCCCCCCCCCCTTCCCAGGGCATGCCAAAGTGCCTTGTAGCTCTTATCCACTCAGCCCACTTCATCTCCTACCTCCAGAAAAAAATCTTTGTAGCTCTCTCTCTCGTGTTCTTGCTCCCAAACCTGAGATTTTTGATCTCTTTGCTCGAAGCTCCGTTTCCGAAACTGTTTTGAGGGATTGCTCCTTGGTATGTGACTCTCCCATTGCTCCAATTAGTTTTTGCTTTAATGGATTATATTTTGCATAAATTGCTGCTATTGGTGCTACTGAAAATTAGCTTGCATGTTAAATTCCTTGAGTTCTAAGTAGTTTGAATGCTTGATATAGCCTCTAGGCAGTTGTATGAGTAGTTGCTATCAATCTTGTGAAGTTTTGTTGACATATTTTTGTGGTCCAAAAATTTTCAGAAATTTGTTCTTTGGAAAAATGAACTTTCTTCGGAGGATTTCGTTGCGTCGGACCTCCAAGGGTGCCCTTGAGGATGCCCATGATCACGACGTCAACATCCCGCGCAGGACAGAAGTCTGACCGTGCGAGTGGCCGCACAACACCTTCATGAACGAAGCCGGGTTTCGTCAAGAGTTTGCACAATTTGTTGCGAACGTCGGGCTGAGCAACTTCATCGCAGATGAGTGTGACCAGCACCACATCCTTACAAATTCCTTTGTGCAAATTTTTTATTTTATGCCTAGGCTCGATATCCCCATGGTGCGTTTCGATTTATATGCTGAACATCATGAGTTAACGCTAGATGAGTTTTGTGAAATATGCTTGATCCCTTCTGATGGGGATTTGAGGGAGCCTCGGCCTGAGGAGTTCGAGGGCTTCCTTCGCACTTTTACTGTGGGGGAATTTAGGGGCGTTTCAAAAGCCCGTGTTACTAGCTTGCATTTTCCTGCTGTGCACTACTTTGCTTTATTCATAGGGAAATGCTTGACCGCCAGGGAGGAAGGTGGTACGCTCAGTGCCCCTGACCTCGCCATCTTGCGTCGTGCTATTTACGGCGATAACACTTTTAGCTCGGGAGCTATCATTGCACGCCACTTATACACCAATGAAACTAAGGGTAAATTCCATGGCGGTATTTATGCTTCGCGTCTTGCGAAACGTTTTAATGTTGCTATCCGCCCAAATGACCACCTGTTGCCCAAGGCTTATTTTGACCAACAGTGCATGATCGCTCACCACTTTATTGATGAACCTAAACCTCCTCAATATATTCGTTATAATCAGGTTTTTAGCGAGACAACTCGCGATATTATTCCGTTGCCTGCACCCTCTTTGTTTGACTCTCATGCCAGGAACGAATACACCATCATGCCGGCAGACATCACAGCTTACAGGAACGAGCTGGCAGCAGCAGAGGACGAGGCCCAGGAGTGGGACCCTCAGGTGCCTCCGCCCCAGTACTATCCGCCCTGTCCTGATGGATACTACGGGTGGTGATTACCAAGCTAGGACAAAAGCCTAAGCTTGGGGTAGTACGTATCTCTCATCGACATTACATTCATGTTCACACATTCATTCCAGTTGTCGGTGTTCATACTTTTTCATTGTATATCCATGCTAGTTTATTTTTCTCGCCTTCTTCTTATGTGTTTGGAAAACCTTCGAAAATCCAAAAAAAATTAGTTGTAGTTTCTTTCTTGCATAACTAGTGGTAGTGTTAAAAGAAAACCCAAAAAGATTTCCCGTTTCTTCTTTTGCTTGTTGGGAGTTCTCCCGTGTAAATAGTTTTCTCGCTTTTCGTTTTTCTTCCTTAATTTGCTTCCTTCAGAAAAACTAAAAACTCCAAAAATATTTCAGTGTGTTTCTCTGAATTTCTTTTCTTTTCGTTGAAGTTGTCATAGGGAGAAGACCACAATGAAAATTATGAGTGGTTCTCATATACTTTATTGTTGATCTAACGAAGAGCCAGTATTACCTTGTCTTCTCCCTTGTATAAAATGTTTGCAGATCCCAGCTTAGTCCACAACACTCTTGCACTATTATTATTTTCACATCATTCGGTCGTGCAAGTGAAAGGCAATAATGACGATGATTTGATGAAGTGACTGTGGCAAGGAAAAGCTGGTATGAACTCTTCTTGTTTTTGTTTTTGTAAATATGTTTAACTCATTATCCATGATTTAGCATATTATGAGTAAACATGTTTGTGATGACAATTAGAGATTATAGTTGCTCATGCCATGCTTAAGTAACTAGGAGTGGATAATGATTTATCTTGGTTGTCAACATGCATTAAAATGGTTATGATGTAGTATGTTAATATGGTATCCTTCTCTGAATGTTTCAAGTGGCTTGACTTGGCACATATTCATGCATGTAGTTGATTCAAAACCAACATAGCCTCCATGATCTTTATGTTCAGGGTGACTATATCCTACTCGTGCTAGTATTCAATGTTAATTATTCTCAATGCATGATCATGACCGTTTTTGCTCTCTAGTTGGTCGCTTCTCAACCTATTTGCTTGCCTTCACTTGTACTAAGCAGGAACTCTGCTTGTGCATCCACAATCCTTAAACCAAAGTTGTTCCAGATGAGTCCACTATATCTACCTATATGCGGTATTACTCTGCTGCTCCAAGTAAATTTGCATGTGCCACCTCTAAATTATTTAAATAAACATCCGTTTTGTGTGCCCGTACCGCTCATGGAGTGACAGGGGGCGGTCAGTATCTTCCATGCTAAATGCGTTACTCTCAAGATGAGTGTTTATTCACTTGTCATTGCACGAGAGAGGCTGGTATTTGGGATGCCCAGTCCTATGCCCAAAATCGAAAATACATAATGCAAACAAACTCCCCCGGAAAGTTGTTGGTATGGAGGGCACCCGAGGATTCGGCTAGCCATGGCTTGTGTTGGTATGGTGGAGGGGGAGCAAACTTTACCTTTCCGCTTGGGAATTGCCTACAATGTGTTTAGCATGGAAGATATTGAAAACTCTCGGTCGTGACATTGACAGGAAAAGTACACCTCCCAAATTTTTTTTCATCTCTGATTTAAGCTTCGAGCTCTGGCACCGCTGCAAATCCATGATTCCCTCTGCGAAGGGCCTATCTATTTACTTTTATGTTATTTACTTTATGTTATTTTGCTTTTATTGTTGAGTCTCACCATCTTGCACTAAGCGCCAATCCTGAGAGCACTATTGTCATCCTTATGCATTGAGTATAGTTAATGTTGTGTGCATCATGACTGGATCTTTTCTACCCTGAATTACAATGCTTAGTCGCTGCTTGAACTTTGGAGGTGCTCTGCATTTATGTTTTGCAGTCTCAGAAAGGGCTAGCGAGATACCATGTTATCATATTATATCATGATTGTTTTGACAAATTGTTGGCATTTGAGATATGTTATTATTGCTCTCTAGTTGATTATGCCATTGATATGAGTAAATATAGTTTTTAAGTGTTATTATGAGCATGGTTAGTTCATGATCTTTGCTGAAAACCTGGGTACTATTTAAGCTTATATACGGATACAAGAACAAAAGAGTTCGTAAAAGTTTTTCTTTATCACTTTCAGTTTGTCAACTGAATTGCTTGAGGAGAAGCAATGAGTTAAGCTTGGGGGAGTTGATACGTCTCCGTCGTATCTACTTTTCCAAACACTTTTGCTCTTGTTTTGGACTCCAATTTGAATGATTTGAATGAAACTAACCCGGACTAACGCTGTTTTCAGCAGAATTGCCATGGTGTTGTTTTTGTGCAGAAATCAAAGTTCTCTGATTTTGACGAAACTTTTTGGAGAATTTTTATGGACTATATAAAAATTATTGGCGCAAGAATCAACAGAAGGGGGGCCACCTGCTGCACACAAGGAAGTAGAGCGTGACCCCCCCCCCCGAGGGCGCGCCATAGTCCCTTGTGGGGCCCACAGGCGGCCGTCTGACCTAATTCCAACGCTATAAATTCCCTTTCCGTGAGAAAAAAATAAGAGAAGAAGTTTCATCACGTTTTACGATACGGAGCCGCCGCCACCTCCTGTTCTTCATCAGGAGGGCTGATCTGGAGTCCGTTCAGGGCTCCGGAGAGGGGGATCCGACGCCGTCGTCATCATCAACCATCCTTCATCACCAATTTTATGATGCTCACCACCGGGCGTGAGTAATTCCTCCGTAGGCTTGCTGGACGGTGATGTGTTGGATGAGATTTATCATGTAATCGAGTTAATTTGTTAGGGCTTTGATCCCTAGTATCCACTATGTTCTGAGATTGATGTTGCTATGACTTTGCTATGCTTAATGCTTGTCACTAGGGCCCGAGTGCCATGATTTCAGATCTGAACCCGTCATGTTTTTATGAATATATTTGTGTTCTTGATCCTATCTTGCAAGTTATATGCACCTATTATGTGTCATGATCCGCATACCCCAAGGTGACAATAATTGGGATTCTTTCCGGTGATTGCCGTAGTTTGAGGAGTTCATGTATTCACTAAGTGCTAATGCTTTGTTCCGGTTCTCTATTAAAAGGAGGCCCTAATATCCCTTAGTTTCCTTAAGGACCCCGCTGCCACGGGAGGGTAGGATAAAAGATGTCATGCAAGTTCTTATTATAAGCACGTATGACTACATACGGAATACATGCCTACATTACATTGATGAATTGGAGCTAGTGTGTATCGCCCTAGGTTGTGACTGTTATATGATGAATATCATCCAACATAATTATCATCACCGATCCAATGCCTACGACTTTCTCATATTGGTTTCTACTAAGTTACTTTGTTGCTACTACTTTACACTTGCTACAAAAATGTTACTGTTGCTGTTACTGTTGCTATTACTATTGTTACTCTTGCTACTGCTATAAAAACTATCATATTACTGTGCTACTAAATACTTTGTGTTGGAAATATGCCCTAGAGGCAATAATAAATTGGTTATTATCATATTTCCTTGTTCATGATAAAGGTTTATTATTCATGCTAGAATTGTATTGACCGGAAACTTAAATACATGTGTGAATACATAAACAAATATTATGTCCCTAGTGAGCCTCTACTAGACTAGCTCATTGATCAAAGATGGTTAAGGTTTCCTAACCATAGACATGAGTTGTCATTTGATAATGGGATCACATCATTAGGAGAATGATGTGATGGACAAGACCCAACCGTAAGCTTAGCATTCGATCGTAGCACTGAGTTTATTACTACAGCTTTCTTCATGTCAAGTATCTGTTCCTTAGACCATGAGATCGTGCAACTCCCTGACACTGCAGGAATACTTTGTGTGCTATCAAACGTCACTTCGTAACTGGGTGATCATAAAGGTGCTCTACAGGTATCTCCAAAGATGTTTGTTGGGTTGGCACGAATCGAGACTGGGATTTGTCACTCCGTATGACGGAGAGATATCTATGGGCCCTCTCGGGAATACAACATCATAAAGAGCTTGCAAGCAATGTGGCTAATGGGTTAGTCATGGGATCTTGTATTACGGAACGAGTAAACAGGCTTGCCGGTAACGAGATTGAACTAGGTATGGAGATACCGACGATCGAATCTCGGCCAAGTAGCATATCGCCGGACAAAGGGAATTGCATACGAGATTAATCGAATCCTTGACATCGTGATTCAACCGATAAAAGATCTTCATGGAATATGTAGGAATCAATATGGCCATCCAGGTCCCGCTATTGGTTATTGACTGTAGAGGTGTCTCGGTCATGACTACATGATTCCCGAGCCCACAGGGTCGCACGCTTAACGTGCGTTGACGCTAGAGTAGTATCACTACTGGAATCAGCTTCTTTGCCGTCTGCCATAACAGACGGCAAAGGCCTGCCTGGCGGACGGCAAAGCCATTGCCGTCCGCCAGCAGACGGCGAACAGTCTGGCCGAACGGGTGCCGGTAAAGGCCACTTTGCCGTCTGCTGGCAGACGGCAAAGTCCCTGGACGGCAGACAAAAGGTGCCAGCCCCGTTAGGGGGCTAACGGCGCTCTTTGCCGTCTGCTAGCAGACGGCAAAGAGCTGCAGCTGACGTCAGCTGACGTCAGGCGTCAGCTGGGCAGCGCAGGCTCTTTGCCGTCTGCCAGCAGACGGCAAAGAAGAAAGCTCTTTGCCGTCTGCTCGCAGACGGCAAACAGGCCAAATAGGCCAGCCCAGATTGCACAGGCTGCTGCCACGTGGCCTATTTGCCGTCTGCTAGCAGACGGCAAACCTCTTTGCCGTCTGCTAGCAGACGGCAAAGTGGCTATATAGCCCCTGTTTTTCTGTTTTTTGTTATATCAATTCATTTTCACAGAAATTCAAACACACATATATATATATTCAGAATCACATAGTTTCAAACATCATACATCAAACATAGTTTCAAACATCAAACATAGTTTCACCATCGTCATCAAACATCATACATCCAATTCATATATACATAGTTTCACAAACATCCAATAGTTTCACAAACATCCAATACATCAAACATCTAACATGTAAACAGTAGCATTCTGCCCTTCCATGAAGTGAATCAAACCTGCAAAAATGGGAGTAAGAAATTAGAAGAAGAAGAAGAAGACTAGAAGAAGAAGAAGAAGAAGAAGAAGAAGAAGATGAAGAAGAAGAAGAAGAAGAAGAAGAAGAAGAGGAGGTCTTCTTCTTCTTCTTCTTCCAATTCCTTCTTTTCCTCCTCTTCCTTGTTTTTCTTCATCTTATTCACTATTTGTGTCATTTTAGAGTTAACCTATCTAAGTATGCCATTTTTGTCCTAACCTAGGAAAATTATGTAAGTATAGGTCATTTGTGTGTCAAGCTGGCAATGGTTAACCGTTACCCGCATCCCCATGGGTAATTACTCTATTAGGGGACGGGTATGTGCCATCTTGAATGCCCACGGGGAAGCTGGCGGGTCAAATACCTTACCCAGCGTGCAAGACGGGGATGGGGATGGGATATCATTACCCATGCCCGTTACCCGCCTTACCCATGAAGTACTTACATGTGGGCTCTAAAATTAGTAGACCCCAGTAATTCTCGCCCTAACCCACCTAAATTTCCACACATCCCACCCCTTTGACCCAAAAATCCCTCAGAAATCTCTAACCAAGCCACAACATATTGTTTATTGTGTTGAAATGCTATTTTTCTACGGAAATACTATCGAAGGTTGTTCTTCATTGCGTATGTGGGTTTCCCCACGGGGATAAAGAACCCGACGGGGATGGGGATGGGAAACTTTTTATCCCCGCGGACGGGTATGGGGACGGGGACGGGGATGGGAGCACAGTCATGGGGACGGGGATGGGAGTGCAATACCTGCATGGGTAATCCCCATTGCCAGCTTGATTTGTGTGCTTACCTTGGTAATTATGCCATTTTTGAGCTAAATTAGGTAAGTATATGTCATTTTAGAGCTAACTTAGGTAATTATGTCATTTTGGAGGATAATAAGCTAAGTATATGACATTTATTAGGTAACCAAGGTTATTATGCCATTTTTGCAACGAATAAGCTAATTATGTCATTTTAGAGCTATCCTAGGTTAAATAGGTCATTTTTGAGCTAATTAAGGTTATTATGTCATTTTTGAGCTAGCTAAGCATATTAAGTCATTTTGGAGGAATAAATGCTAAGTATAGGTCATTTTAGAGCTATCCTAGGTTAAATAGGTCATTTTGGAGCTAATTAAGGTTGTTATGTGATTTTTTAGCTAGCTAAGCATATTAAGTCATTTTGGAGGAATAAATGCTAAGTATAGGTCATTTTAGAGATATCCTAGGTTAAATAGGTCATTTTTGAGCTAATTAAGGTTATTATGTCATTTTTGAGCTAGCTAAGCATATTAAGTGATTTTGGAGGAATAAATGCTAAGAAGAAGAAGAAGAAGAAGATGATGAAGAAGATGAAGAAGAAGAAGAGAAGAAGATGATGAAGAAGATGAAGAAGAAGAAGAATAAGAAGAAGAAGAAGAAGATGAGCTCTTCTTCTTCTTCTTCTTCTTCTTCTTCTTTTATTCTTTCTTTTTCTTCTCTTTCTTCTTCTATTCTTTCTTTTTCTCCTCTTCCTTGTTTTTCTTCTTCTTATTCCTTATTTGTGTCATTTTAGAGCTTACATAGGTAATTATGCCATTTTTGAGCTAACTAAGCTTATTATGTCAATTTGGAGGAAAATAAGGTAAGTAAAGGTCGTTTTTGTGCTAACATAAGTAATTATGCCATTTATGAGCTAATTAAGCATATTAAGTCATTTTGGAGATAAATAGGTCATTTCTTAAGCATATTATGTCTTTTTTGAGCTAGCTAAGCATATTAAGTCATTTTGGAGGAATAAATGGTAAGTATAGGTCATTTTAGAGCTATCCTAGGTTAAATAGGTCCATTTTTTAGCTAGCTAAGCTTATAAATTCATTTTGGAGGAATAAATGTGAAGTATAGGTCATTTTAGAGCTATCCTAGGTTAAATAGGTCATTTTGGAGCTAATTAAGGTTATTATGTCCTTTTTGAGCTACCTAAGCATATTAAGTCATTTTGGAGGAATAAATGCTAAGTATAGGTCATTTTAGAGCTATCCTAGGTTAAATAGGTCCTTTTAGAGCTATCCTAGGTTAAATAGGTCATTTTGGAGCTAATTAAGGTTGTTATGTAATTTTTGAGCTAGCTAAGCATATAAATTCATTTTGGAGGAATAAATGCTAAGTATAGGTCATTTTAGAGCTATCCTAGGTTAAATAGGTCCTTTTAGAGCTAAATATGTCATTTCTTAAGCTAAGCTAAGTATAGGTCATTTGAGAGCTATCCGTGGTAAAATTGGTCATTTTGGAGCTAAGTAAGGTTATAATGTCATTTTCGAGGAAACTAAGCTAAGTATACGGTATTTTGGAGATAAATAGGTCATTTCTTAAGCTAAGTACGCATTTGTTATGCTAAACACTTGCGAAAACTTACCGTCATCACGGAGGTGTAGTTGTAGGTGTAGTTGTAGGACCGGTCGCGCCAGTGGCTGACGGAGGAGGATCGGTCGATGCTTGTCGGGAGTTATGCTGCACCAAAGATCATTTCCAATGTATCGTTAGCATGATGCAACTCAAATGTGAAGACTAGTAACTAATGAACATTCAAATGAAACTCACCGTGCCCGCCGGAGCAATGACTGGCATCGGCGGAGGGGTCGTGCCACTCTTCTCGCACAGGGTCTGCACATTTGGTTTTGACGAGTCAGTCATATTAGATACTACTGTAAGGAACATTACGTGCATGATTTGGCTAATATGCAGAAGAAACATACCGCGAACATCTCGTATAGGGCCCGGTTAGCCATCATGTTCCGGTTCCTCTCCTCCTCCAACGCATTAGCCGTCCTGTCCTCAAGCTCCCTCTCCCTCTCCGCCGCCTGCCGGTCCCTCTCCTCTAGAATCGCCTGGGTCTTCGCTCTCTCTTCCTCAATAGCAGCCTGGGTCTTCGCTCTCTCTGCCTCA
The DNA here is from genome assembly GCA_039707655.1 of Elymus sibiricus. Lineage (NCBI taxonomy): Eukaryota > Viridiplantae > Streptophyta > Magnoliopsida > Poales > Poaceae > Elymus > Elymus sibiricus. The sequence continues at coordinate 444,692,878 of CM077668.1, forward strand.
ATAGCAGCCTGCAACACCACTCGTTAGCATTGTAATCATCGACGGCCGCACACACAATGTAATGAAGGAAAGGTATCTGAGTCCGTATAACTAACCTTGAATTCGAGCTCCACTGGCCGTGCACGAGGCAATATCTCAGGATCAGAGCCGGTCTGGCGCTTCTTGATCTGCGGGAGAGTGCTACTACAACGTATCAGTCCATCCCCAATGGCTAACGAGCCATGGGGCCTCCCGCCACCAGATATCATCACCAGCTCTGGATCAAGAGGTTGCTGGCTCGGGTTAAAGTCCGGCCCTTTCCTCGCCTTCCCCTCGTCTCTGTACCTCACAAGCTTGTGGTGGGAGGCACGGTTGGTGAATTTCTTTGGATCATCGAGGTCAGACTCAGAGAATGCCTTGGCCTTCTTGTACGAGGCAGTATTGGACATGGCATAGAGGTTGAACAGCTGTGGCACTGGAGCCTTGTTCTCTCGCGCCTAAAAGAGAGGAACAGAGTATTAGTTGAGGGCTCAAGCTAGCATGAAGAATAAATTTGCATGAATCATGAAGCAAACCACATACCCAGTTTTCCCCGTTCTGATGTAGGTTGACGCTGCCTAGATGGTGTGGGACACCTTTCATTTTGCCACGCTTGTCCTTTGCAGTGTCGTGGGTGGAGCGCCATTGGGGAGAGCACCACTCATCCACCAACGCCTCCCAACAGTCCATCCTATCCGCACACCATCTCGGGGGCACCTAAGTTAAGCAAGAGAAATTTGAGCGCTACGCCTACGAATCAAATCAAGGAAACTAAGTACAAGGCCTTAAGAATAGGTAATTACCTTCATGTACTTCTCCTTCCTCAAAAACTTCTCGCGGCACTTCTCTCTTTTCCTCCTAATACCAGCCGAGGCGAAGTAGTCTCGAATAGCCTGCGTCCGAGCCTCGTGCCGAAAGTTTTGAAGTAGGCGCCTGCACTCGTTGTCGATAACCAGAGCCGCGGCCTCCTCCTGTCCCTCAGCACACCTGTAGAAGGTCTGCAATAAAACAAGAAAACACGGATTAGTACAATCACTAGGGTTGCCAATCAAAGAAGGAAACACAACGTAGACGGCAAAGGAGAAATTACCCAAAACGTCTGGATCACAATGTCGGCCACCTTGTGGCACTCGACATCGCCGATCCTATGCCCCGGCGGGGCCGGGGCAGCCAAGTAGTGCTCCCAGGTCATTCCTAACTCTGGAACCCGGCCCTCACCGGGCAACGTGACCCACCCCGGGAAGCTCTGGCGACAAATCACACCAAGGACACTGTTGGGCCTGCGGACATGAGGCTCGTGTGTCCAAGACCTGCAGTATAACAAGGCCAACACATTAGATATTCGAAGAAATGTGAAGGCAAAAGGTTAAAAAAGAGTAAATGCACTTACTTGGCCCCGTTAGGCGCAATCAACCACCTCTGGTCGGGGGTCGCCGGGGTGGGCGGGAGCTTTGTACCACCACGCTGGTAGACTTTGCGCCCCTCAACCCACTCACCCTCGCTATAGCTATCAGAACTATAACCACCCTTAGCACGGCCACTCGACTCCGTCGAGTTCCGCTGCGACTCAGCGTGATCCCTGCTGAGCTCCGGAGTCTCGTGGGACGAAGGCTCGTCGGCCCGACGCTCGTCGGCCGTAGGCGCGTCTGCCATAGGCTCGTCGGCCCGAGGCTCGTGGACCGGAGTCCGAGACGGGTCCACCTCAGGCGGCACCATCTCAGACGGAGCACTCCTGTGGTCGGGTGAATCAGCTGGGGGTGGCGGCGAGGAAGGCGTAGTAGCAGCCTTCCTACCTCTCCCGCCGCCACGTCCACCTCTACCAGCCTTCTTCCCCCCCCCCCCGACCTCTCCCGGCCGAAGAAGAAGCGACCGCCGGTGGTGTCTGCATACTGAGATTCAGCGCTCTCCGGAGGCTATGGGGTGGAATGGAACTACCCCTCCCACCACGCGCCGAGGTAGGAGCCTCGGAGCGCTCTCGACCTGCGCCCACCATCTGTCAACACCTGCAATGACAAAGAGTAAACGAAATTAGTACAACATAAAAAGAATGAATACCTGACATGAATAATATGTATATAATTTAAGTGTATCATCATCATGAACATAATAAAAAATTGAATACCTAAAAAATTGAATATATACCTAATTTAAGTGTCGGGGTGTCGTGTCGGGGTCGGGGTGTCGGGGTGTCGGGGGTGTCGTGTCTGGGTGTCGTGGTGTCGGGGTGTCAGGGGTGTCGGGGTGTCGGGGTCGGGGTGCCGTGTCGGTGTCGGGGTGTCGGGTCGGGGTCGGGGTCGGGGTGTCGGGTCGGGGTCGGGGTGTCGGCTCGCGGTCGGGGTCGGGGTGTCGGGTCGGGGTCGGGGTCGGGGTGTCGGGTCGGGGTCGGGGTCGGGGTTTTTCCTCTTTTTTTCTTTTCTTCTTCTTCCTCTTCTTCCTTTTCTTCATTTTCTTCCTTTTTTTCCTTCTTCTTCTTCTTCTTCTTCTTCCTAAAAAATTGAATATATACCTAATTTAAGTGTCGGGGTGTCGTGTCGGGGTCGGGGTGTCGGGGTGTCGTGTCGGGGTCGGGGTGTCGTGTCGGGGTCGGGGTGTCGGGGGTGTCGTGTCTGGGTGTCGTGGTGTCGGGGTGTCAGGGGTGTCGGGGTGTCGGGGTCGGGGTGCCGTGTCGGTGTCGGGGTGTCGGGTCGGGGTCGGGGTCGGGGTGTCGGGTCGGGGTCGGGGTGTCGGGGTCGGGGTGTCGGGGTCGGGGTCTCGGGTCGGGGTCGGGGTCGGGGTGTCGGGTCGGGGTCGGGGCCGGGGTTTTTCCTCCTTTTTTCTTTTCTTCTTCTTCCTCTTCTTCCTTTTCTTCATTTTCTTCCTTTTTTTTCCTTCTTCTTCTTCTTCTTCCTCCTTTCCTTTTTCCTCTTCTTCTTCTCCTCCTCTCCTCTTTTTTCTTCTTCTCCTCCTCCTAACCTAATTAACCTAATTGATGTCGAGACCAGTAGCATCTAACTAATTAACCTACTCAAAAAACCTAATTAACAACATCTAACTAATTAACCTAATTGATGCATCTACTATCTACTAACAGTAGCATCTATATATATCTATAATCATGATATTAAAAAAAAGGAAAAAAACAGAAAAAAAAAAGGGCAGAGGTGGGGGAGCTCACCGGAGGGGGTGCCGCTGGGGGGCTCGTCGAGGGGGTGCCGTCGGGGGGGCTCGCCGGGGTGTGCCGCCTGGGAGGGCTCGCCGGGGGGGCTCGACGGGGCGGCGGCGCGTGGCCACTGTGGCAGACTGCGGGGCGGCGGCGCGGGGCGGTGGCGCGGGGCAGGGCGGGGCGGCGGCGGGGGCAGGGCAGGGCAGGGCGGGGCGGCGGCGGGGGCGGCGGGGGCAGGGCAGGGCGGGGCGGCGGCGCTGAGACAGAGAGGGAGAGAGATGTGTGAGAGAGAGAGAGAGGCTTTGGGCGCGGGGGCAAAAATTAAGCCCCCCTCTTTGCCGTCTGCCAGCAGACGGCAAAGACGGTGACCGTTAGCCCGCCCCCGCCGTGACATTGTGGGCCCCACCCTCACCTCGTTGCCGTCTGCTGGCAGACGGCAAAGAAATTTTTGCCATCTGCCAGCAGACGGCAAAGAAGTGGCAGATGGAAAAGAGCTTGACCTAGCCAGTGCCGTGCCCCGTGGGGCCCACTTTGGTCTTTGCCGTCTGCTAGCAGACGGCAAAGAACTCTTTGCCATCTGCCAGCAGACGGCAAAGAAGTGCAGATGGCAAAGACCCTCTTTGCCATCAGCTGGTTCTTTGCCGTCTGCTTTGGCAAGACAGACGGCAAACAGCCTCTTTGCCATCAGCTGGCAGACGGCAAAGAGATGGCAGATGGCAAATAACTGAATTCCAGTAGTGTATTGGGATATTTGATGATTGGTAACCGAATGTTGTTCTGAGTCCCGGATGAGATCCCGGACGTCACGAGGAGTCTCGGAATGGTCGAGAGGTAAAGATTTATATATGGGAAGTCATATTTTGGGTTCCGGAAAAAGGTGCAGTTTTTTCGGTATTGTACCGGGAAGCTTCCAGAAGGTTCCGGAGGATTCCAGAGGGGTCCGGAAGTCCACAAGTGGGTCCACCATGTCCCAAGGGCTGGCATGGGCTGAGGGGAGGCGCCCTGGCCTTATTGGGCTAGGCGCACCAAGTCCTCAAAAGCCCATGTGAGTAGGGAAGGGAAAAAAAAGGGGAGTCCTAGTAGGAATAGGATTGGACTTGGAGTCCTAGTCCTCTCCCCCTTGGCTGCGCCCTAGGGCTTGGAGGGGATGTTCCCCACGCCCCTCCACCTATATATATAGAGGAGGGGGCGCCCCAAACGACACACCAGCCCCTGGGCGCCCCTCTCTCTCCCGTTACACCACCGCCTTGTCCCGACAACGCTTAGCGAAGCGCTGTCGGTGCTCCACCACCACCATCACCACCACGCCGTCGTGTTGGTTGTGATCCCATCTACTTCTCCTCTCCCGCTTGCTGGATCAAGGAGGAGGAGACGTCATCGAGCCGCACGTGTGCTAAACTCGGAGGTGCCGTCCGTTCGGCACTAGATCGGTTGGATCGTGATCGGATCGCGAAGAGTACGACTACATCAACCGCGTTATATACGCTTCCGCTTTCGGTCTATGAGGGTACATATACACACTCTCCTCTCTCGTTGCTATGCTTCTCCTAGATAGATCTTGGGTGTTCGTAGGAAATTTTTTGATTTTCATGCTTCGTTACCCATCAGTGGCATCATGAGCTAGGTCTATGCGTAGATGTATATGCATGAGTTGAACACAAAAGTTGTGGGCGTTGATGCTCAAATTGCTTACCTCTCTTGTCTTATTTGGATTCGGCGGTATTGTGGGATGAAGCGGCTCGGACCAACCTTTCATGTCCTCGCACATGAGACCGGTTCCACCGACTGACATGCAACTTGTTTTGCATAAGGTGGCTAGCGTGTGTCTGTCTCTCCTACTTTAGTTGAATCTAATTTGACGAAGGCGGTCCTTATAGAAGGTTAAAAGGCAGCTTGATTATCACCGTTGTGACTTTGCGTAGGTAAGAACGGTTCTTGCTAGTTGCCCATAGCAGCCACGTAAAATTTGCAACAACAAAGTAGAGGACGTCTAACTTGTTTTTGCAGGGCATGTTGTGATGTGGTATGGCCAGAACGTGATGTGATATATGTTGATGTATGAGATGATCATGTTTTGTAATAGGTTCACGACTTGCATGTCGATGAGTACGGCAACCGGCAGGAGCCATAGGGTTGTCTTTAATTTATTGTGTTACCTGCGAGTCAACTGTTAAACGCCATATAATTGCTTTACTTTATCGCTATGTGTTAGCAATAGTTGAAGAAGCAATAGTTGGTGAGATGACCACATGACGACACGATGATGGAGATCATGGTGTCATGCCGGTGACGATGGAGATCATGCCGGTGCTTTGGAGATGGAGATCAAAAGCACAAAATGATGATGGCCATATCATGTCACATATTGATTGCATGTGATGTTTATCTTTTTATGCATCTTATTTTGCTTAGGACGACGGTAGCATTATAAGATGATCCCTTCACTTAATTTCAAGATAAAAGTGTTCTCCCTAAGTATGCACTATTGCGAAAGTTCGTCGTTTCGAAGCAGCACGTGATGATCGGGTGTGATAGACTCTACGTTCACATACAACGGGTGTAAGCCAGTTTTACACATGTAGAATACTTGGGTTAAACTTGACAAGCCTAGCATGTATAGACATGGCCTCGGAACACAGGAGACCGAAAGGTCGAACATGAGTCATATAGTAGATATGATCAACATGAAGATGTTCACCATTGATGACTACTCCATCTCACGTGATGATCGGACATGGGTTAGTTGATTTGGATCATGACTTGAGGGATGTTGATTTAAGTGGGAGTTCATTAGTAATTTTATTAACTGAACTAATTATCATGAACATAGTCTAAATTGTCTTTGCAAAATTATGTTGTAGATCAATAGCTCGCGTTGTAGCTCCCTGTTTTTAATACGTTCCTAGAGAAATACTAAGTTGAAAGATATTGTAAGCAATTATGCGGACTAGGTCCGTAGTCCGAGGATTGTCCTCACTGCTGCACAGAAGGCTTATGTCCTTGATGCACCGCTCGGTGTGCCAACCCCTCTAGCGTCGTCTGTGGATGTTGTGAACATCTGGCAGGCACGTTCTAATGACTACTCGATAGTTCAGTGTGCCATGCTTTACGGCTTAGAACCGGGGCTCCAAAGACGTTTTGAGCACCACGGAGCATATGAGATGTTCCATGAGCTGAAATTGGTATTTCAAGCTCATGCCCGGGTCGAGAGGTATGACATCTCCGACAAGTTCTTTAGCTATAAAATGGAGGAGAACAGTTTTGTTAGTGAGCATATACTCAGAATGTCTGGGTTGCACAACCGCTTGACTCAGTTGGGAGTTAATCTTCCAGATGAATCGGTTATTGACAGAATTCTCCAATCACTGACACCAAGCTATAAGGGCTTTGTGATGAACTATAATATGGAAGGGATGGAGAAAAAACTTCCCGAGCTCTTCGCGATGCTTAAGGCCACGGAGGTAGAAATCAAGAAGGAGCATCAAGTGTTGATGGTTAAAAAGACCACTAGTTTCAAGAAAGGCAAGGGAAAGAAAGGGAACTTCAAGAAGAACGGTAAAGCAGTTACTGCTCCCGTGAAGAAACCCAAGGCTGGACCCAAACCTGGGACTGAGTGCTTCTACTACAAGGGGAATGGTCACTGGAAGCGGAACTGCCCCAAGTACTTGGCAGATAAGAAGGCTAGCAACGTCAACAAAGGTATATTTGATATACATGTTATTGATGTGTACCTTACTAGTGCTCGTAGTAGCGCCTGGGTATTTGATACTGGTTCAGTTGCTAATATTTGTAACTTGAAACAGGAGCTGCGGAATAAACAAAGACTGGCTAAGGACGAGGTGACGATGCGCGTCGGAAATGGTTCCAAGGTTGATGTGATCGCCGTCGGCACGCTACCTCTACATCTACCTTTGGGATTAGTTTTAAACCTAAATAATTGTTATTTTGTGTCTGCGTTGAGCATGAACATTATATCTGGATCTTGTTTATTGCGAGACGGTTATTCATTTAAGTCAGAAAATAATGGTTGTTCTATTTATATGAGTAATATCTTTTATGGTCATGCACCCCTTGTGAATGGTTTATTCTTGTTGAATCTCGATCGTAGTGATACACATATTCATAATATTGATGCCAAAAGATGCAAAGTTAATAATGATGGTACCACATATTTGTGGCACTGCCGCTTAGGTCATATTGGTGTAAAGCGCATGTAGAAACTCCATGCCGATGGACTTTTGGAATCTCTTGATTATGAATCATTTGAGACATGTGAACCATGCCTTATGGCAGGATGACTAAAACCCCGTCTTCCGGATCAATGGAGCGGGCAAGTGACTTATTGGAAATAATACATACCGATGTATGCGGTCCAATGAGTGTTGAAGCACGCAGTGGATATCGTTATTTTCTTACCTTCACAGATGATTTGAGTAGATATGGGTATATTTACTGAATGAAACACAAGTCTAAAACATTTGAAAAGTTCAAGGAATTTCAGAGTGAAGTGGAAAATCATCGTAACAAGAAAATAAAGTTACTACGATCTGATCGTGGAGGTGAATATATGAGTTACGAGTATGGTATGCAATTAAGACAATGTGGAATTGTTTCACAGCTCACGCCACCTGGAACACCACAGCGTAATGGTGTGTCCGAATGTCGTAATCATACTCTATTGGATATGGTGCATTCTATGATGTCTCTTACCGATTTGCCACTATCGTTTTGGGGTTATGCATTAGAGACAGCCGCATTCACTTTAAATAGGGCACCGTCAAAATCCGTTGAGACGACACCGTATGAGTTGTGATTTGGCAAGAAACCTAAGCTGTCGTTTCTTAAAGTTTGGGGATGAGATGCTTATGTCAAGAGGCTTCAGCCTGATAAGCTCGAACCCAAAGCGGAGAAATGTGTCTTCATAGGATACCCTAAAGAGACCATTGGGTATACCTTCAACCACAGATCCGAGGGCAAGATCTTTGTTGCCAAGAATGGGTCCTTTGTAGAGAAGGAGTTTCTCTCGAAAGAAGTGAGTGGGAGGAAAGTAGAACTTGATGAGGTAATCGTACCTTCTCTCGAATTGGAAAGTAGCACATCACAGAAAGCAGTTCCTGTGATGCCTACACCAACCGGAGAGGAAGCTAATGATGATGATCACGAATCTTCGGATCAAGTTACTACTAAACTTCGTAGGTCGACCAGGGTATGTTCCGCACCAGAGTGGGACGGTAATCCAGTCCTGGAAGTCATGTTGTTAGACAACGGCGAACCTACAAACTATGAAGAAGCTATGATGAGCCCGGATTCTGACAAATGGCTTGAGGCCATGAAATCCGAGATAAGATCCATGTATGAGAACAAAGTATGGACTTTGGTGGACTTGCCCGATGATTGGCAAGCCATTGAGAATAAATGGATCTTTAAGAAGAAGACAGACGCTGATGGTAATATCACTGTCTATAAAGCTCGACTTGTCACACAAGGTTTCCGACAAGTTCAAGGGGTTGACTACGATGAGATATTCTCACCCATGACGATGCTTAAGTCTGTTAGAATTATGTTAGCGATTGCCGCATTTTATGAAATCTGGCAGATGGACGTCAAAACAGCATTCCTTAACAGGTTTCTTAAGGAAGAGTTGTATATGATGCAACCAGAAGGTTTTGTCGATCCTAAGGATGGTGACAAAGTATGCAAGCTCCAGCGATCCATCTATGGACTGGTGCAAGCATCTCGGAGTTGGAATATTCGCTTTGATGAGGTGATCAAAGCTTTTGGTTTTATACAAACTTACGGAGAAGCTTGTATTTACAAGAAAGTGAGCGGGAGCTCTGTAACATTTCTAATAGTATATGTGGATGACATATTGTTGATTGGAAATGATGTAGAATTTCTGGAAAGCATAAAAGGGTTGTTTGAAAGGAGTTTTTCAAACGAAGACCTGGGTAAAGCAGCTTACGTATTGGGCATCAAGATCTATGGAGATAGATCAAGATGCCTGATAAAACTTTCACAGAGCACATACCTTACAAGTTTTTGAAGGAGTTCAAAATAGACCAGTCAAAGAAGAAGTTCTTGCCTGTGTTGTAAGGTGTGAAGTTGAGTAAGACTCAAAGCTTAACCACGGCAGAAGCAAGAGAAAGGATGAAGGTCGTCCCCTATGCCTCAGCCATAGGCTCTATAATGTATGACATGCTGTGTACCATACCTATTGTGTGCCTTGCCGTGTGACTAGCAAGGAGGTACTAGAGTGATCCAGGAGTGGATCACTGGACAGCGGTCAAAATTTGTCCTTAAGTAACTTAAGGAAATGTTTCTCATTTATGGAGGTAACAAAGAGTTCATCGTAAAGGTTTACGTCCATGCAAGCTTTGACGCCGATCTGGATGACACTGAGTCTCAAACCGGATACGTAAAGTGGAGCAGTCGTTTGGAGTAGTTCCAAACCGAGCGTTGAGGCGGGATTTACATGTGAAGCGCATATTTAACGCCCTTTTCAACTCCATCCGTGATTGGATCAAGGAAGGAGACATTGAGATTTGCAAAGTACATACGGATCTGAATGTTGCAGATGTAGGGGAACGCGACAGAAAACAAAAAAAATTGGTACAACGAGCACGCCCAGGATCACTATGGAGACTGCATACAAGGTTTGATCTGATCCGTACCGACTCGAAGCGCAGCGGAAGAAGAGTCGGAGTAGATCGTCAGTGCAGATCCCTGCAGCTAGGATTTACAACCTCCCAACCGCAAGGATGTACTCCCTCGCCGGACAGCCCTTCGGGAGGCGGTCGGACAGTCCCTCGGACGATGTCACGGACAGCCCTTCGGGAGGACCCTCGAAACTCGAACCGAAACTCGGACAGCCCTTCGGGAGGACACTCGAACAGCCCCTCGGGCAAAAGATCAGAACTATGACCTCTCTACGGGGTTGCACACATACGGTGTCAGCTATCCGGCAGGGCTTCGCCGTCCAGAACTAGTTCCTGCCGGAACCCAGACAACCTTTCGGCTCTACGAAACTATTTCGCTGGGAGGGAGAGAGAAGCCAGACAAGTCAAATGGCATGTGTATGAGAGCAAGGATGAGCATTTGGGGCAGCCCCCTCACTTCTATTTATAGGATAGCCAAGGGGTAAATATGGTATTCAAAAATACCAAAAGTGGCCCCACTTTATGCCTTTACTAAAAAGAATAAAGCAAAAAGGGGTGCCATGTGGAGCTCCAAGGAGCTCCACCTCCCTTGGCCGGCCACACTTGGGGGCCCCCCATGAGGGGGCTTCCTTGGCTCCCAAGTCATTCTAGAAGGCTTTTGGAAAATATCCCAAAAGGTGCTTTCCAAAAAATATCCAAAAAGCACTTTCACTATTCATGAAGACATTTTTCTGCGTCCGTTAAAACCCAAATTATTTCTATGTGCGTAGAATAATTCTAGCACCCACCAAAACAATTTTGAATGCATTCCGAAACAATTTCGGAACAATGTTTCTTCAGCGAAAAGCAACCAAAGCGGTTCCGGCTGCTCCGGAACATTTCTGGTTTTTGTCCCGGAAAATTCCCAGAAGTTTCCGGAACACTTCTGGCATCCTCCAAGAATTTCCAGGTGTGTGCCAGAACCAATTTGACTTAATGGAATACCCTGAAACAACTTTTCAGTTTCACTGGAACTATTCCGGTGTTCTCTCCGGAACGTTTCCGTTTTGTCCGAAACTTTTTCGGTGATTTTCTCTCAGACTCCCCGTCTAGTATTCGGCAGATAGATGACCCTTAAGCGTGTGACCCTATAGGTTCAGTGAAGTATAGACATGACCCGGAACACTTTCCGATCAATGATCAACATCGGAGCCGTGGACACCCATATTCACCCCTATACCCACACGAATGAATATTCGAGTGAACCTCCAGTTACCGTGTGCACTACTGGAATCAGCTTCTTTGCCGTCTGCCATACCAGACGGCAAAGGCATGCCTAGCGGACGGCAATGCCTTTGCCGTCTGCCAGCAGACGGCCAACACTCCGGCCGAACAGCTAACGGCAAAGGCCCCTTTGCCGTCTGCTGGCAGACGGCAAAGAAGCAAAGCTCTTTGTCGTCTGCCGGCAGATGGCAAAGACCCTGGACGGTAGACAAAAGGTGCCAGCCCCGTTAGGGGGCTAACGGCGCTCTTTGCCGTCTGCCAGCAGACGGCAAAGAGCTGCAGCTGACATCAGCTGACGTCCGGCGTCAGCTGGGCCAGCGCAGGCTCTTTGCCGTCTGCCAGCAGACGGCAAAGAAGCAAAGGTCCTCGCCATCTGCCAGCAAACGGCAAAGAGGCCAAATAGGCCAGCCCAGGTTGCACAGGCTGCTGCCACGTGGCCTCTTTGCCGTCTGCTAGCTGACGGCAAACCTCTTTGCCGTCTGCTAGCAGACGGCAAAGTGGCTATATTGCCACAGTTTTTTTTTCTTAAATTCAATCAATTTCACAGATATATATATATATATATATTCATTTCAAAATATTTCAACAAGTACATATAGCCAACATATCCCTGCCATATGGATATGATCATCCAACACATATATACACCAAATGAAAAGTCCAACATATCCAACAATTAAGCAAAAGGTCCATATAGTTTCATCCATACATACATATATAGGTAGAAAGTTTCACATTGTTCATCCTACAAAATCAAAACAAAAAGGAAGCACAAGAAGAAGAGTAGACTCCATCAACGCAAGCTTCCTCATCAAAAGCAAATCTGCAAATTGGGAAAGAAGAAAGTTAGAAGAAGAAGAAGAAGACTAGAAGTAGAAGATTAGCTAGAAGAAGAAGAAGAAGAAGAAGAAGAAGAAGAAGAAGAAGAAGAAGACTAGAAGAAGAAGAAGAAGAAGAAGAAGAAGAAGAAGACTAGAAGAAGAAGAAGAAGAAGAATTTTTCTTCTCTTTCTTTTTCTCCTCTCCTCTTCTTTATCTTCTTCTTCTTCTAACTAAGGTAGGTAAAAATGCCATTTTTTAGCTAAGCTAGGAAAAAATGCTAAGTGTAGGTCATTTTAGAGCTAAGCTAGGTAAATAGGTCATTTTGGAGCTTAGTAAGGTTATTATGTCATTTTCGAGGATGATGCCATTTTTGAGCGAACTTACGTAAGTATAGCTCATTTTTTATCTAACTTAGGTAATTATGCCATTTAGGAGGAAAATAAGCTAAGTATAGAGAAAACGTACCCTCATCACAACAAATGCGATGAAGATCGCAACTAAGGTAACAATTGATCCAACAGCATAATGATACCAAGCCTCATTATCAATGGCATATTTTCTAATCTTCTTAATCTTCAAGCGCATTGCATCCATCTTCAAGCGCATTGCATTCATCTTCATCTTGTGATCATCAACGACATCGGCAACATACAACTCCAATGTCATCTTCTCTTTTTCAATTCTTTTAATTTTTTCTTTCAAATACTCATTTTCTTTTTCAACTCAATTTAACTTCTCGACAAGAGGGTCGGTTGTAAATTCCGGTTCACATACCTCCTAGATTAAAATATCTCTATGTCAACTTGATGGCCATAATTGTCATAAATGCGAAATGCAACAAATAGTTATAAAAGAGAATTTACCACATCCAAATCATAAAGCGGGCGAGGGCCGACGGGGACGGATTTCAAGATCATGGCACTATGTATAAGAAACAATCATACAAAGTAAGAAAATTATACAAGTAACTATATAAATCATACAATCATACAAGAAAATGGCAAGTGTAGGTCATTTTAGAGCTATCCTAGTTAAAATCGGTCATTTTGGAGGTAGGTAAGGTTATTTTGTCATTTTGGAGGAAAATAAGCTAAGTCAATGTCATTTTGGAGCTAAACCAAGATTATCATGCCATTTTTTTACCTAAGTATGCTAAGTATGTCATAAATGAACTAAAGAAGCTAACTATAGGTCATTTTGGAGCTATCCTAGGTAGTTATGCCATTTTTTAGCTAACTAAGCATATTAAGTCATTTAGGAGGAAAAATGCTAAGTATAGGTCATTTTATAGCTATCCTAGGTAAAGTATGTCAGTTTGGAGCTAAGTAAGGTTATTATGTCATTTTCGAGGAAAATAAGCTAAGTCAATGTCATTTTGTTGAATACCTAATAACATGAACTAATTAATAATATATATGTACATAATAATAATTGAATACCTGACATTACTAATATTAATCTTCATCGTCTATATATGCTCCGGGATCAATAACTGCGGAATCATCATCACTATCAGTAATGACGTGCTCATCAGCATCATCAATAAATGCATCAACATGTGGAAGGCCTCCTTTATGTAATCGGTCAAGCATTGACAGGTCATCCGCAGCAGTAACCTCTTCTTCTTCCGTCTCATCTTGTTCCAGCTCAGGGGTGAAGTCGGATTCACTGTCGCTGTCTACCTCAATGTTCTGGGGTGAAGTAGAGCGGTTCTTGAAACGTTTTTTGGAAACACGTGTTTCTTGGAAGAATTCTCCTTCATATGTGTATGGGTTAATGTGAGGGTCATAATCATCTTCATTGAGGAGAGGTGGTCTAAAATGTGGCGGCACATCATAAACGACATCCCAACCATTCAGATTTGGATCAGTTTGGCAGGCCCACGGTAGATAGAAAACTTGGGTCGCCTGTTGAGCCGTAATATAGACATCGGGAACATCTAAATGGGTGCTTTGTTTGATTTCCACTAGCCCTATATATTCATGAGTCCTTCTAGTCTCCTTTGGCTGGAACCAATAACATTTGAAGACTACGACGTTTGGTGGGTTTTCACCAAAGAATGTAAGTTCATAAATTGCTTCAACTCTTCCATAATACTCGACCCCTCCTTCGCCGACAGCGGAGACACAACAATTTGTAGACTTTCGGTCGACCATAGATAGCTCTTTGCCAAAAGTACGAAAGCGATACCCGTTGATGTCGTATTTGTCAAATGAACGGACCTTATAGTCAAAACCATTTGCGACTTGTCTCAATTCGGAGTCCATAGAGTCTGCATTAGCCTACAAGTTTAATACGAAAGGATTGTTGCATTAGCCGCAAACTAGACGAAGAAATGAAATGGTCTAATGGAAATTACCGTTTGTTTGAACCAAGAGATGAAACCGGGATAGCCTCCCCCATGCTTTGCCAGAAGCTCATACTCTTCGATGGAATCCTTTTGGATCACCGCTCCATCCGAGAATTTGGCGACGTATCGACTGTATCACATATCCGGGAATAAGAGCATTTCAAAGGAATTAGAAGTTGCGAAACAATGTACCGAGAACTTACTCGATGTACGGCCGCACTTCTGTTAGGTTGTTGAAGATATACAACGAAATGGTCCGCCATTTTTCGACATCCAACGGTATTGCTTTCGAAGCACCGGCTGGTGCGAGGTTCCCTTTGAATAGGCTGAGGTTGGATCGACCTTTTTCATGGTCGCCATCATTGTACCGAGGCTTCGGATTATGCAAATGACGATTCTTGGCTTTGTAGTGTGCTGTCACGAAGTTTGCGGCCTCCTCAGTAATGAATGCCTCGGCCATCGATGCTTCAATTCTACGTTTATTTTTACATTTTGCTCGAAGCGTCTTCTGCATCCTCTCAGTTGCGAAGCACCAACGATTTTGCACGGGCCCCCCCAATCTTGCCTCGGTCGGGAGATGCAAAATCAAATGCTGCATTGGATTAAAGAATCCTGGTGGAAAGATCTTTTCTAACTTGCAGATCAACTCCGCCGCCAACTCTTCCAGTTCGTCTAGCACGTCAGGCGATAGTTCTTTCGCACAAAGAGCACGGAAGAAATAGCTCAGCTCTGCAAGTACTAGCCATTCATCCTCAGGGATAAAGCCACGCAACAACACCGGCATTACCCGCTCAAGCCATATGTGCAATCATGACTCTTCATACCAAATATTTTCAATTTGTCAAGACTCGCTCCCCTCTTTAGATTTGTTGCATACCCATCGGGGAACATCAACAGCATTTTCACCCACAAGATCATTTCCCTCATAGCTGGCCTTCCAAGATTGAACCATGCCATTGGCTTCCTCCAGTTCTTCTTTCCTTTCGGTTGTCGCATGTTTTGTAACGGTCTATCACATAGAGCCTCTTGATCGACTCTCGCCTTAGGGTTATCCTTTGACTTCCCCTCTATGCCGAACAATGTACCAAAAAGGGCCTCGGCGATATTCTTTTCAGTGTGCATCACGTCGATGTTGTGTGGGCAAATGAGGTCTTTAAAGTAAGGCAGATCCCACAAGCATATCTTGTGAGTCCAGACGTGTTTCGAATTATACCCTTTGAAATATCCTGGACGCTCTGGATTAGGCTCGAGAGCGTTTAACTGATCCAGGGCCTGTTGGCCTGTCAATGCAGGTGGTGCAGAGTTTTTGACAACTCTACCTTTCATGAAATTTTTCTTGTCTTTTCTGAACTTATGGCCAGGATCCAGGAACTGTCTATGCAAGTCGAAGCAAGAATACTTGCGACCCGCCTGCAGCCAATGGAACTAAAGAGCTGCCTTGCATGTGGGGCACGGGAACCTTCCATGCACACACCAGCCAACGAATAGCGCATACGCCGGCAAGTCATGCGTCGAGTACATGTACCACACATGCATTTTGAAGTTTTGTTTTGTAGCGGCGTCATATGTCTTGATCCCATTATCCCAAGCTTCTTGCAATTCATCCTTAAGCGGCTGCATGTACACATTCATATTCTTCCCCGGATAGTTGGGCCCTGGAATTATCAACGTCAAGAAAATGTTCTTTCTTTTCATAATCTCTCCGGGGGGGAGATTGAGTGGAATGACAAATACAGGCCAGCAACTGTATTGGGTTGCCGTCATACCAAACACTTGGAACCCATCCGTGCTGATGGCGACTCGAGGATGCCTTGGATCTGCCGCTTTGTCCTTATGTAAAGCATCGAAGTGCTTCCACGCAAAAGCGTCTGAAGTGTGTCCCAACATCGGATTCCCATCTGCATCTAGTTCGGTTCTTTTGCCCAATTTATGCCACGTCATCTGTCTGGCCGTCTCTTCGACCAGGAAAAGACGTTGAAGTCTTGGTATGATTGGCATATACCGAAGAACATTAACTGGGATTTTGGTCTGACTCTTCTCACCCATACCGTTGTCTACCACAACATACCTGGAAGACATGCAAATGGGACAATAGTTGAAGCCCGCATACTCAAGCCTAAATAAGGCACATCCATTCTCACAGGCATCTATCTTCTCATAGGGCATCTTAAGCGCACGTAGGATTTTGTCCGACTGGTACAGGTTTGCTGGCAATACATGGCCTTTGGGTAGAAAGCGTCCAAATATCGTTATCATCACGTCGTAGCATTCTCTGCCCAGGTTGAACTGAGCCTTGAGAGCCATTACTTGCGCGATGGCATCCAGCTGACAAAGCTCAGTGTGCTCGTGGAGAGGACGTTTTGAAGACTCCAACATTTCATAGAAGGCCTTTGCAGATTCCTCCATCTCATCGTCCGAATCCCGAGCATCATCAAAGTCTTGCACCATGTCTTCGATCCCGGTACCATGCTCGTCGATGCGACGATGAACCATCTCAGCTCTGGCACGTTGGCAGACTCACCATGAAATCTCCACACCGTATAATCAGTCGTAAAACCCCACTTCTGCAAGTGTTTACCCATTTCATCCCGTGTCCACTTTTTATGGTTGTTGCACCGGACACAGGGGCACCAGGTTATTTCCTGGCCATTTGCAAATGCGGCGCTCAAAAACCCCTTGGTTTTTGTTAACCATTCAATGGTCATTTCTTTCTGACTAGGGTGACCGGTGTACATCCAAGCACGATCACTCATCTTGCCTACCTACTAAACACACAAGAAATATATACATAATTCAGCAAACCATATTCATCAGTTAATAGAGTTTGTCAGTTTTATTACGTCCATGCGACCTAGACGGTAGTAGGTAAAGATAGGTCCTAATCCCACCCGAGTATGTGTAGATTGGGTTCGTTTTCCCATGCTCTGCTCCGGATCCGACGCAAAATTTCGGCAGCACCTCCCCGCTGTTCTCCTGATACACGTCTCGGCAATAAGCAGAGAGGATGTGTACCCGGAGAACAACAGGGAGGCACTGGCGAAATTCTGCATCGGATCCGGAGCAGAGCATATGGGAAAACGAACCCAATCTACACATACTCGGGCTGTCCATGGATAACGTTGGACAATTCGAAAGAATCACGGTTATAAATATGCAAATGCATGCATATTTATAGATGTAACCCTTTCGAATGGGAGACGCATAGTCGTCACGCATACTGATCATTCAATCTACCTACAACTAGCAAGTTTCATCGGCACGAAGACCGGAACAGAGCAAATGAAGGGGGAGGAGGAGATGTCATTTGTGCTCACCCACGAACGCAGGGGCGGAGCTCGTCGAACGCACGGGGAGGTCGTCGAACACCAAACCCTCACAGCGACGAAACAATTGCACATTTAAATCCACCCGATCAACACAAATATATAAGATGTTTTTCATAACAAAATCAGAAATTATATGACCTAACTCATAATTCACACATATATGACCCCGTCGGCCTCTGGAAGGCCGAAGAGCACCCTTTCGGTCAACAGGAGGCCGAAGAGGTGTCGGGGGTCGGGGGTATCGTGTCAGGGTGTCGGGGTGTCGTGGTGTCGGGGTGTCGTGTCGGGGTCGGGGTGTCGGGGTGTCGGGGGTGTCGTGTCTGGGTGTCGTGGTGTCGGGGTGTCAGAGGTGTCGGGGTGTCGCGGTCGGGGTGCCGTGTCGGGGTCGGGGTGTCGGGTCGGGGTCGGGGTGTCGGGTCGGGGTGTCGTGGTGTCATGGTGTCGTGGTGTCGGGGTGTCGTGTCGGGGTCGGGGTGTCGGGGTGTCGTGTCGGGGTCGGGGTGTCGGGGTGTCGGGGGTGTCGTGTCTGGGTGTCGTGGTGTCGGGGTGTCAGGGGTGTCGGGGTGTCGGGGTCGGGGTGCCATGTCGGGGTCGGGGTGTCGTGTCGGGGTCGGGGTGCCGTGTCGGGGTCGGGGTCGGGGTCGGGGTCGGGTCGGGGTCGGGGTCGGGGTGCCGTGTCGGGGTCGGGGTGTCGGGTCGGCGTCGGGGTTTTTCCTCTTTTTTTCTTTTCTTCTTCTTCCTCTTCTTCCTTTTCTTCATTTTCTTCCTTTTTGTTCCTTCTTCTTCTTCTTCTTCCTACTTTCCGTTTTCCTCTTCTTCTTCTCCTCCTCTCCTCTTTTTTCTTCTTCTTCTTCTTCCTCTTCTTCTTTTTTCTTCTCCTCCTCCTCCTCTTCTTCTTCTTCCTTTCCTTTTTTCCTCTTCTTCTTCTCCTCCTCTCCTCTTTTTTTCTTCTTCTTCTTCTTCTTTTTTCCCTCTAAGTTTTTTCTACCTAATATATACTAACTAATATGAACTAATAACTAACTAATATAAACAAACTAATATGAACTAATAAAAACAGAAAAAAAACATAAAAAGGGGGGGAGGATGGAGCTCACCGGAGGGGGGGTCGAGGCGGCGGCGCTGGGCGGCGGAGGGGGAGGGGCGGAGCTGGGTCGTCGGGGGTGCCTGCTCGCCGGCGACCCGACGCGGCGGAGCGGCGGGGCAGGGGGCGGCGGGGGCGACGGGGCCGAGGTGGTGGAGGAGGGCCGCGGGGAGGGGGCGAGCGGCGCCGCGGCCTGGCTCCGGCGGTGGTGGGGAAAGGCCGCGGGGAGGGGGCGGTGGTGGAGGAGGGCTGCGGGGAGGGTGCGGCGGCGGGAGGGCGGGGCGGCGGCGCTGAGAGAGAGAGGGAGATATAGATGTGAGAGAGAGAGAGAGAGAGGCGCGGGGCGCGGGGCCGAAAGTTAAGTTCATTTCTTTGCCGTCTGCTGGCAGACGGCAAAGAATTCTTTGCCGTCTGCCAGCAGACGGCAAAGACGGCGACCGTTAGCCCGCCCCCGCCGTGACATTGTGGGCCCCACCCTCACCTATTTGCCGTCTGCTGGCAGACGGCAAAGAGTTCTTTGGCGTCTGCCAACAGACGGCAAAGAAGTGGCAGATGGCAAAGAGCTTGACCTAGCCAGTGCCGTGCCCCGTGGGGCCCACTTTGGTCTTTGCCGTCTGCTGGCAGACGGCAAAGAGTTCTTTGCCGTCTGCCAGCAGACGTCAAAGAAGTGCAGATGGCAAAGACCCTCTTTGCCATCAGCCAGATCTTTGCCGTCTGCTTTGACAAAGTAGACGGCAAACAACCTGTTTGCCATCTGCCAGCAGACGGCAAAGAGCTGGCAGATGGCAAAGAAGCTGATTCCAGTAGTAGTGCTATTCCTGTTGCTTCACGATATATTACAAATACCCGAGGTGAGATTTATTTCATCCCCATGGATCAACAACTTGTCCACTATGCAAGTTACCTCGTTACTCTTTACTCGTTTCCGTGTTCCGGCATCCCAGTGATCAAATCACAATGTGTCTGGCCAGACGATGATGGATACCGTAACACTGAGAGGGCCCGAGAATATCTCTCCATCGTCGGAGGAGCAAATCCCAATCTTGAGTTATCTTGTTACTTGCCATACTTTTCCGTGAACCCGTAAGCCGCCGTAATAGCCACCCATGTACGGATGACGTTTAACAAACCCCAAAGTTCACGAAGCAAGTACGAAGGAACTCGATACCCTCATGGTCTAAGGAATTATGCAAACATTAACTATCTCTGTGTTATTAACCATTAACTTGTGACGAATGAATCTCATAGCATAACATCAATTCGGGTCGATTCAACACAAGTGTTCTACTAACATTGTGCCCTCAAAATTTCCAGCATAACCATGCCCATGATCAGGAAAACAGGATTATCATGCAATACTTGAGCCAGTCATAGAGGCATGACTAGGAATACATTTTCCGTTTATTATACCACACGTGCACATGAGTTTCCCTCCGAGCCTTGTGGTTATTGTAGACTCGAGAATCATTGCAGTTATAGCATGGAACATAAGCATTCATTACAAACTTGGAGATACGAAATAACTGTTATTACTGCCTCTAGGGCATATCTCCTACAGACTCCCACTTGCACTAGAGTCATAATCCAGTTACATGGCTTCCCTAACATCAATGGCTGTCCGGTGCTGCTCATGCTTTGCTCGTGGTAGAGGCTTTGTCATCGGGTCTGACACGTTCAGATCCGTGTGAACTTTGCGTACTTTCACTAAACCCGCTTCGACATGATGTCGAATGAGTTTATATTTGCATTCAATATGTCTTGTCTTATGGTGCGAACTTGGCTCCCTTGCTTGAGCCACGGCGCCACTATTATCACAATAGATCTCCACCGGTTCCAGAGCACTAGGAACCACACCAAGGTCTTCAAGAAATTGCTTGATCCACACCACCTCCTTGGAGGCTTCTGAAGCAGCAACATATTCCGCCTCCGTCGTAGAATCCGCTACAGTCTTTTGTTTGGAACTTTTCCAATCAACTGCGCCGCCGTTCAATATGAAAACATAGCCTGATTGAGATTTGAAGTCATCTGGGTCAGTCATGAAGCCTGCATCAGTGTAACCATTTACAATGAGCTCTTCATTACCTCCGTACACAAGGAGTAAATCCTTGGTCCTTCTGAGGTACTTAAGAATACCCTTGACTGCGGCCCAGTGTTCCAATCCTGGATCACTTTGGTACCGGCTGCTAACACTTAGCGCATAGGAAACGTCCGGTCTTGTACATAGCATGGCATACATAATAGAACCAACTGCCGAGGCATATGGAACATCATTCATTTGTACTCTCTCATCGAGAGTCCGAGGACACTGATTCTTGCAAATCACTGTGCCAGGTGACATGGGGAGTAGGCCTTTCTTGGAGTTCTCCATGTTGATCCTTTTCAACACCTTGTCAATGTACGTGCTTTGGCTAAGCGCTATTAGGCGTCTTGATCTATCTCTATAGATTCTGATGCCCAATACATATGCCGCTTCGCCTAAGTCTTTCATTAAAAACTCTTTTTCAATGAGTCTTTTATTTCGTTAAGAAAATTCACGTCATTTCCAATCAATAATATGTCATCCACATACAAGATTAGAAATGCTTTTGCGCTCCCACTAAACTTCTTGTAAACACAAGATTCTTCGTCATTCCTGATGAAGCCAAACTGTTTGACCACTTCATCAAAACGAATGTTCCAGCTCCTTGACGCTTGCTTCAGACCATAAATGGCTTTCTGAAGTTTGCATACCTTTCCAGCATCCTTATGGACGACAAAACCTTCTGGGTGTATCATGTATACATCCTCTTTGAGGTTTCCATTTAGGAAAGCCGTTTTGACGTCCATCTGCCATATTTCATAATCGAAATAAGCAGCAATTGCTAGTAATATCCGAACAGACCTAAGCATAGCTACGGGCGAGAAAGTCTCGTCGTAGTCCACTCCTGGAACTTGCGTGGACCTTTTCGCGACAAGTCTAGCTTTGTGGATAGTAATGTTACCATCCGCGTCCGTCTTTCTTTTGAAAATCCATTTACAACCAATGGGCTTTACGCCCTCTGGAAGTTCTTCCAAGTTCCAAACTTGGTTTTCGTACATGGATTCCATCTCGGATTTCATGGCCTTGTGCCATTCCTTTGAGCTGGGCCCCGCCATCGCTTCCTTGTAGTGTGCAGGTTCATCGTCTTCAAGAATGAAGATTTCGTTATGAAACCATTCAGGTGGCTGGATAGCCCTACCTGATCTGCGCTGTTCAGTTACAACATGGTCTGAAGTTTCCGCATCACATGCGACAACTTCCGGCTCGGTTGTAGGGATAATTAGCGGAATTTCTTCCGGTTCCTTAGCCATATCAACGGTTGCCAAAGATTCAATAATCTCATCAAGTTGTACTGTCCTCCCACTCACTTCTTTAGCGAGAAACTCTTTCTCAAGAAAGACTCCGTTTTTAGCGACAAACACTTTGCACTCGGAGGGTTGGTAGAAAGAATACCCAACTGTTTCCTTGGGATAACCTACAAAGTAACATTTGTCTGATCTAGGATCGAGTTTGCTTGGTTGTAAACATTTTACATAAGCTTCACAACCCCAGATTTTGAGATTTGACAAATTGGGTTTCTTCCCATTCCATAACTCATATGGTGTCGTCTCAACAGACTTAGACGGTGCTCTGTTTAATGTGTGAGCTGCAGTGAGTAGTGCGTGACCCCAAAAAGATATCGGTAGATCTGTAAGAGACATCATCGACCTTACCATGTCTAACAGGGTTCGGTTACGTCTTTCCGACACTCCGTTTCGCTGTGGAGTTCCAGGAGGCGTAAGCTGTGAAACGATTCCACGATCACTCAGATGTTGGCCAAACTCATGACTAAGGTATTCGCCCCCGCGATCAGACCGCAGAAACTTAATCTTTTTGTCATGATGATTTTCTACCTCATTCTGAATTTTTTTGAACTTTTCAAAGGTTTCTGACTTATGCTTCATTAAGTAGATATAGCCATACCGACTTAAATCATCAGTAAAAGTCATGAAGTAGAAATACCCACGCCGTGCGGTTGTGTTCATTGGACCACATACATCACTATGTATTATTTCCAATAATTCACCCGCCCATTCAGGATGACCGTGAACGGCGTCTTGGTCATTTTCCCCATCAAGCAAGCTTCACATGTGTCAAATGATTCAAAATCAAAGGACGGTGAAACTCCATCTTTATGGAGTCTTTGCATGCGTTTCTTTCCGATGTGGCCAAGGCGACAGTGCCACATGAAAGTGGTGGTGGTATCAGCCTTCTTAAGGCATTTAGCATTCACGTTAAAGACATCATTTCCACATTCAAGATTTAGAATGAAAAGGCCCCCAACAATGGGTGCAAATCCATAAAACATATCCTTACAATAAAGTGAACAACCATTGTTCTCAGACTTGTACGAATACCCATCGTGTACTAAACATGATCCGGAGATAATGTTTCTACAAAATAGTGGAACAAAATAACATTTATTCAGTTCTAAGATAAATCCCGAAGGGAGACGTAGAGGCATAATGCCGACGGCTTGAGCAGCGATCCCAGCGCCGTTCCCGACGCGCATCACGACTTCATTCTTTGCTAGCTTGCGCACCTTCTGAAGTCCCTGTATCGAGTTGCAAATGTGAGCAACCGATCCGGTATCAAATACCCAAGACTTAGAATTTTCGCTAGCAAGCAAAACGTCAATGACATTAACTTGTATAACAATTATACCTTTTCCGGTTTTCCCGAACTTCTTATCTTCCAGATACTTCTTGCAGTTTCTCTTCCAGTGTCATGTGCCCTTACAATAGAAGCACTCAGTTTCATTCTTGGCTCCGCCCTTAGAGTTGCTTTGGGAGCCGGTCTTACCGGCGCCCTTGCCCTTCTTTGGCTTGCCTTTCTTTTTGAAACTGGCGGTTTTATTCACAAGCAACACTTGCTTGCGATTTTTCCGCAGTCCTCCTTCCGTACTTTTTAGCATGGCGAGCACCTCTTCCGGTGTCTTCTCCATCCCACTCATGTTGTAATTCATGATAAAACTGTCGTAAGACGGGGGGAGTGAAGAAAGCAGCATGTCCATCATATGGTCAGGTGGAAGTGGAAACTCCAGGGTTTTAAGCCTTTCAGCATAGCCAATCATTTTGACTACGTGTTCGCCAACTGAACTACCCTCAGCCATCTTGCATTCCATCAAGGCCTTCATGACATCAAATCGTTCAGACCTTGCGGTTTCCTTGTACAGGGCATCCAAATCCCGGATCATATCGCGGGGTTTATGGAATTCAAAACGTTTTTGAAGCCCTGCACTCATGCAAGCTAGCATGAGGCACTGCACTAAGTTATGATCATCATCCTTAGTGGCCCAGACATTTTGTTCATCTTCCGGGGCATCAGACGCCGGTTTGGCTGGAAGAGCATTTTCAAGCACATACATTTTCTTAGCTCTCCTGAGGACAATCCTCAGGTTACGGACCCAGTCCGCATAGTTGTTTCCAGTCGCAGCTAACTTCTCTTTCACTAACATCGGGCCTAAGTTGAACGCGGTGTTGCGAGCCATTTGATCTACAACGGAAAACACAAGTTTCACTTAGACTTTGTTCATAATGATTTTGGCACTAGTGAATAAACAATTTTATTCTAAAGTGCGCTCCCACTCAAATCAATATCTCTCAAAATTGATTATGAGTGATTCAAAATCCACATTTAAATTCAACGCCATTGATGCGGACATCACTAATGACGAGAATTTTAATCGGTAGGCAAACTTGCCGATCACATCTCTATGTGACTTTTGTTCATCTTTCGATGGGCGTGTTCCTAGCTCGGGACTATCCTGCCTGAACGTCAAAGACAACCAAGTGATCTTGCTGCGAGGTCTGACCTCACCCGCCTCATTCCTCTCAATTCGTTCGTACCCATGTGGACATGGCGCACCCCGAAAAGATACGAATTTCATATGGTGCTACACTTGTGTGAACACTAACTACTTTGATATTTTTAAGTGAGAGATCACCCTAATAAAAAGCGACTACCGCGCAATCAAGAAGGGTGCATCATAAGGGATAAACATCTCAGACAATTCATAATAGCATGATACGGTATAGCCCTTTCTGACGGAGAAGTCAAGTATTTCTTCGTCTTCGGCATTTTGCGTCGGTGTTCACCTTCGCGAAGATTGCCACCACCTTGTCGATGCACCAGATAATATTTGCTATCTCTATAGCTAATAAAATAAGTGCATTAATTAAGGTTGACACGCAGGTCATTAAAGTGACAGTCATATGGCTCCAGCCATCATGCCGAATCATGACACGCAGGTCATGTTAACAAATTTACATCATATAGTCATCTCATACATAATCGAATTAATATGAGCTTTGCTATACCACATCACATGCACATCCTGCAAAACCAAGTTAGATGCCTCTAATCGGTTTATGCAAAATTTTATTTTACGTGGCTTCTAAGGTTTTGACTTAAACCGCAGCTACCAACGTATTATCATCAAGTATGATTATTCAAGTCGCTAGATTAACATCGCGGGGTGTATGAAACACGAGATAATTAAATCTCGAGCCCCATACTAAACTTCGTCATACGCATGACCCCCGTGCAGATCATATCTGCATTGCCCTTTCATCTACGAATTTCATCTTTCTTTTGACTATGGCGGAACCCAAAGAACTGTTAGCACTTCGTTGATCAACCAGGATCGCGGATTGCCAGAACTTTGTGAAATTCCACCATGCTGTCTCGAGATCAGAAATACGCAAATTCTAGGGAAGCAACAAGAACATCGGGTAACAAATTTCATCTGTCACCCTCATAAATAGTTTTCAGCAATAGACATCATCTACTCCAAAATTATATTATGCAATACTCATACATCTCCATGTATTCTAGATCGTAACCTGCATCTACGCATAGCATGGCTCATGATGCCACTGTAGGGGAATGCGACAGAAAACAAAAAATTTCGGTACAGCGAGCACGCCCAGGATCACTATGGAGACTGCATACAAGGTTTGATCTGATCCGTACCGACTCGAAGCACAGCGGAAGAAGAGTCAGAGTAGATCGTCGGTGCAGATCCCTACAGCTAGGAATTACAACCTCCCAACCGCAAGGATGTACTCCCTCGCCGGACAGCCCTTCGGGAGGCGGTCGGACAGTCCCTCGGACGATGTCACGGACAACCCTTCGGGAGGACCCTCGAAACTCGAACCGAAACTCGGACAGCCCTTCGGGAGGACACTCGAACAGCCCCTCGGGCAAAAGATCAGAACTATGACCTCTCTATGGGGTTGCACACATACGGTGTCAGCTATCCGGCAGGGCTTCGCCCTCCAGAACTAGTTCCTGCCGGAACCCAGACAGCCTTTCGGCTCTACGAAACTATTTCGCTGGGAGGGAGAGAGAAGCCAGATAAGTCAAATGGCATGTGTATAAGAGCAAGGATGAGCATTTGGGGCAGCCCCCTCACCTCTATTTATAGGATAGCCAAGGGGTAAAGATGGTATTCAAAAATACCAAAAGTGCCCCCACTTTATGCCTTTACTAAAAAGAATAAAGCAAAAAGGGGTGCCATGTGGAGTTCCAAGGAGCTCCACCTCCCTTGGCCGGCCACACTTGGGGGCCCCCCATGAGGGGGCTTCCTTGGCTCCCAAGTCCTTCTAGAAGGCTTTTGGAAAATATCCCAAAAGGTGCTTTCCAAAAAATATCCAAAAAGCACTTTCACTATTCACGAAGACATTTTTCTGCGTCCGTTAAAACCCAAATTATTTCTGTGTGCCTAGAATAATTCTAGCACCCACCAAAACAATTTTGAACGCATTCCGAAACAATTTCGGAACAATGTTTCTTCAGCGAAAAGCAACCAAAGCGGTTCCGGCTGCTCCGGAACATTTCCGGTTTTTGTCCCGAAAAATTCCGAGAAGTTTCCAGAACACTTCTGGCATCCTCCAAGAATTTCCAGGCATGTGCCAGAACCAATTTGACTTAATGGAATACCCTGAAACAACTTTTCAGTTTCACCGGAACTATTCTGGTGTTCTCTCCGGAACGTTTCCGTTTTGTCCGAAACTTTTTCTGTGATTTTCTCTCAGACTCCCCGTCTAGTATTCAGCAGATAGATGACCCTTAAGCGTGTGACCCAATAGGTTCGGTGAAGTATAGACATGACCCGGAACACTTTCCGATCAATGATCAACATCGGAGCCGTGGACACCCATATTTCCCCTATACCCACACGAATGAATATTCGAGTGAACCTCCAGTTGCCATGTGCTATTCCTGTTGCTTCACAATATATTACAAATACCCGAGGTGAGATTTATTGCATCCCCGTGGATCAACAACTTGTCCACTATGCAAGTTACCTCGTTACCGGTTTTGATCTCTTTATTCGTTTCCGTGTTCCGGCATCCCAATGATCAAATCACAATGTGTCTGGCCAGACGATGATGGATACCGTAACACCGAGAGGGCCCGAGAATATCTCTCCATCATTGGAGGAGCAAATCCCAATCTTCAGATATCTTGTTACTTGCCATACTTTTCCGTGAACCCGTAAGCCGCCGTAATAGCCACCCATTTACGGATGACGTTTAACAAACCCCAAAGTTCATGAAGCAAGTACGAAGTAACTCGATACCCTCATGGTCTAAGGAATTATGCAAACATTAACTATCTCTGTGTTATTAACCATTAACTTGTGACGAATGAATCTCATAGCATAACATCAATTCGTGTCGATTCAACACAAGTGTTCTACTAACATTGTGCCCTCAAAATTTCTGGCATAACCATGCCCATGATCAGGAAAACAGGATCATCATGCAATACTTGAGCCAGTCATAGAGGCACGACTAGGAATACATTTTCCGTTTATTATACCACACGTGCACATGAGTTTCCCTCCGAGCCTCGTGGTTATTGTAGACTCGAGAATCATTGCAGTTATAGCATGGAACATAAACATTCATTACAAACTCGGAGATACAAAATAACTGTTATTACTGCCTCTAGGGCATATCTCCTACAGCAGACCCATTGATTAAAAACCTCTCCCATGAGCAAAACATGATCAACCCCAAAACTCGTTGGGGGTTAGATTCATAACTATGTGAACTAGATTATTGACTCTAGTGCAAGTGGGAGACTGTTGGAAATATGCCCTAGAGGCAATAATAAATTGGTTATTATCATATTTCCTTGTTCATGATAAAGGTTTATTATTCATTCTAGAATTGTATTGACCAGAAACTTAAATGCATGTGTGAATACATAAACAAATATTATGTCCCTAGTGAGCCTCTACTAGACTAGCTCATTGATCAAAGATGGTTAAGGTTTCCTAACCATAGACATGAGTTTTCATTTGATAACGGGATCACATCATTAGGAGAATGATGTGATGGACAAGACCCAACCGTAAGCTTAGCATTTGATCGTATCACTGAGTTTATTGCTACAGCTTTCTTCATGTCAAGTATATGTTCCTTAGACCAAGAGATCGTGCAACTCCCTGACACCGGAGGAATACTTTGTGTGCTATCAAACGTCACTTCATAACTGGGTGATCATAAAGGTGCACTACAGGTATCTCCAAAGATGTATGTTGTGTTGTCACGAATCGAGACTGGGATTTGTCACTCCGTATGATGGAGAGATATCTCTGGGCCCTCTCGGTAATACAACATCGTAAAGAGCTTGCAAGCAATGTGGCTAATGGGTTAGTCACGGGATCTTGTATT